>AP028437.1:3896985-4209173 GCA_036509395.1 Antheraea yamamai | reverse complement strand
TAGTTAAAAATTGAAGAATAAATGTCTCTAGTATTATAGATTATTAAACTTAATTAATAGGAATGTCAGTTACATAAAATTTGATACTCGCTAAAGGTCCGTAACGAAATAGTATTCGATGAGTATTTAGTTATTAATAATAATCGGCTTTAAAACCAACACTGTGCCAAGATGTCAGTATCTCCAGACAGTGCTGATGTAACAATAAGTGACCGGGGTCGACTCAGCCCCAAGGGAATGTGGGAATCGTCTCCGCTCCCTCGAACATTGCAGGGTTGGCTTTAGATGTAATAAAAGTTCCGGACAGTGCACCCTTATTTATTCCCAATATTATGGAATTAATGAGTAAATGTGATGACAAACGTTGTTTGATTTTTTATTGACTGGTTTCTAAAAAAATATTTTAAAAGATGCGTTTATTTAATTAAGATATAATAATTTACATAAATTGATCTTCAATGCATGGAGTTCACCTTACATGGTCACTGCAAGTACTACAACCTACAGTTATGTATAACTAACCTCAATAAGACCGCAATTGCAAATGCCTTGTGTACCACTATGTTTTGCAGTCTACACCCTTCGAATTGGAAGACAACAATGCGAACACTATTGTTTTGGAACAGAAATTGATGCAACGGTATTGCTCTCATAATCGGAACTTGCACAGCCTCAAATTATTTTTTGGAGCCATTATATATGAGTTGGATTGGAATTTTACAGTTAGCTCGGTTAGAAAAAACATCGTGGTTAAAGAAAGAAAGAGCGCCAGAGACCCACCTCCCCTCCCCTTCCACTTTCCTCTTCCCTTACCTTCCTAAAAACACAGGCTGGCAACGCACTTGCGACTCTTCTGGTATTGCATGTGTGTATGGACGGTGGTGATCACTTACGTCAGATGACCCACCTGTTCGTTTGCCTCCTATGATATAAAAAAAAAAGAAAGCCATTACATATTTCCTAGTGCCCGCTTAGTAAACTACCACTTTTCAGTTTAAAATATGTTACTAATTTGGTTTTCAATTTTCCGTTGGAATAGCATCTTCTTAACATTTAATCAGTTTTTTAAATACCTATAAACCCAACGTAAAGATTCCAACTGAGAAAAGAATAGTTATTTCTGGAGTATAAATGCTTAAGTTACTCGCCTAAAGTGAAATTTAAAAATGTATTAAAAAACAAATTGATGCCTATATACCCATAAATTGCATAGTCGGACGTTTTTATTAGAGTTCAATAAATCATTTGCTTTATGATTTCAATACTAAATATTTAAATTAATTTTCCAAATTGTACACAAAACAAATATAATGAAATAAAATTTGAATGTGTAATCATTCAAGGTACGTTCACCTGTTGTTTCTATATTTGTATATGGGATAGCTACAATATCATCTACATACGTATTTTATCCAATTTACACATGAAGATAGGAGTTACTATTTTATTATTCATTATTCCTTTACTAAAAAATATTAATTTTAACGAGTGAAAGATGGTTTTATAAACCAGGATGTAGATACGGTTGTAGTTTCAGTAAAACTAGGTTACAATGAGCTTGTGGGACTATTGTCAAATACCATTAACAAATGATAAAGTCCTGATTTACCCAATGTTTTGTCTTTAAGCCTGAAAGGAGACGAAAATAACGTATATTTATTGATAGACAGTAAAAACACAGAATGTATTAGTGTCAAAAATTTTAACAATCATACGAGTAGTATGTCATTTTGTTTCATCTAAGCAAAAACACATTTAACTAACGCTGCTGATACAATAATTAGCGATTAACTATAACGTAACTAAGACGGTTCTCACTCCATTCCCTTTCAGTCCAACGCTGCCCTCGAGACCCGACAATAATTCTCGATAGCTCCACTATTCTAAGTTATACCTATCTCAATGAATACAGAATTGAGAACTACGTCTTCTTAGACGCAAGCATTTCAATTTAGATTATTACTCCGTCGCTGTCGAGTGCAATATCTTAATGAAAGTGGACAGAAAGTTAAAAGGATCCTTATTCATTGGTGTTTATGTTTTTGGTCATAATTGATTAATATTATAGAGTGCTAATCTTTTAATGATATTTTCGTTATTTTGTATCTGAAGTTATCTCGTATTAATTTAAGGGAATCTTTTTGTTTTATGTACTTCAATTTCAACTGCTTTATATTGGCGTCTCGTAAATACGAATTCTGCTCTGTTTTTGCTTATAATTTTCACGATAATTCTTACTTAGTACTTAGTATGTAATATTTTAAAGTATTCGTCTTTTTTGTTTTGAAAAAAAAAACCTGCAAGATTAACAAATGCGATCACATTAGTTATATGGTTTATCAGAAATAATTTAGGTTTTATATAACCACTAAGCTCAATTTTAGCTTATTGTGCTATGAATCTATTATATTTTTCCTTATTTATTTCTCTCATACAAAATGTATTTATGGTTGATAAATATCTTATTTAGAAAAGGTACATGTAAAATAGGTCAAAAGACCTCAATAAATGGTAAACATCTTAGTAAATATCTTATTATGAGTAAAAACAATTAAATGTAAACATTATCATAAGGCCGTAGTCAGCTTTCATGCAAATTAAATTAATGTTACCTTTATTCAGGCAATCAGCCAACGAAATCAAAGCCAAAAGATGAATAATGAAATCGTACTGTGTACTTTATCCATTGACCTTCCAAAATTAACAGAGATAACGCTCACAAAGGCGTAGATTGAAAGGTGGCCCCCTTTCACTGATTCGCCACTCTTTAATCTAACATCGAAACAAAACTTGGGTTCGTAACTGGATTGTCTGTCTGCACGTTCATTTACTTAGCAAATTATTCTTTGTCGAACGGAAGAGAAGCTTTGAATCCATTAATTCTATGACGGGGTCACAAAGAGGTGGTACAAATTAAAATAATGTATTCTATAACTTCAATGGGATCCCTCCGACCGTTGCCGCTGTTATTACAAGAATAATGTATTTAAATCAGAGTCTGCTTTCAGTTGAAGATGTAACGCTTTGTGAGTCCAACGAATAAGTGGGCACGTACGCTGCCATTAGGATGTGTTTTATGTGCAAATTATAGGTTAGCCATTTTTGAGCTCTCTCCAATTTTAAGTCAGATATCTGAAATAATTTACATTCACTCTGCATTTAATATATTTGCTTTATATGTCCTTAGGTTTCAGGCTCTATTTATTACTATTTGGGAAAGTTATATCTTTAACATCATTAGGATATTAAACTAATGTTATAAGTGCGAATGTGAATTTGTTACAGTTCCATGCCCTAACTACTTGCTAACTAGAAGTTGTCAGGAATACAAAAAAAGATATATTGTACCTTTCATCCAGAACAAAATTGTTCACGAGGGATAGGTAAATATAAATTAAAACAAGAGACGTAGCTAGCAAAAACTAGATTAAAAAATGGTATATAATTTAAGTCAATACTTTTAAGTATTAGTATTATAACCTATAAAAAATCTATAAACCATTTACTAATCACTATAGCAAAGGATAATAATTGTTTTCGAAAATTCACCAAATCTGTAATGAAATGGAAGCTATAGTACTTAACATTATTAATTGCAAATCTAGCACAGAGGCAAACGTTTATACAAACGGCAAATTAATCCTCGCTATGAAAAGGATTCGGAAACTACCCTCTGTTAACAGATAATTTAGGATATGATCACCCCGTCGCGGAATATTTCGAAACAAACATTTCGATGTATTTATTCTGGTGTTTATTTTGAAGCGTAATATGTCGTGTTCCACTTTGATGTCGTGAAATCGCTTCTGTTCTTTGTCAGCTGTTCAAGGATTTACATCTATTACAACAGTCGTTTAATTCTCGATTTTACTACCATCTATTTTGGATATAGAATCCTTTGTAACGTGATACCGGCTTACGTCTATTCCGAATCAGGTTGTACCGTATAGAATTATTGCATATGGTTGGCTGGAGTTTGTTTGGCAGTATGAATGGTTCATTATACGTAGGGATACTTTGAACAGGCGGATAATATTTGCGATGTAAACCATTGTTTATGATTTAGACAATTGTTTGTATTACGATGTCAAAGGATGCGCATTTGTTTATTTTGGAATGACAGAGTGAGTAGAGGGTGAAACGGATAATGAAAACAATGTGAGAAATTAAGGTATAGGAGATAAAGATGTAAAAGTTACTTATCTTGATCCAATTTCAGTAATAGTAGCTTTAAATATTAGTTTTAGACTCGTCTGCGAAACGAATGGCGCAGTTGTTAATCCTGGTACCAATAGTTCTGCAAATATAGAATATAAAGGATAAGCTACTATCACATTACAATTATTACATTCATGTATTTGTGAAGAGATTCATTGTACATAAATTAACAATAATATCACCTGTCACAGCTTTCCTTTTGAACAAATAATCAGGTAAAGTTCCATGTATTAATTTCCTTATGGTTCCTTATTGTAATATTAGGGAAAATAAAATGTTCAAAGTAATAATACCTGTGCTAGATTCAACTGCAGACTTACTACCACTACATCGATAGATGTACACAAAAGAGATATCTTTTCAAGAGCAGCAACGCCTACACTTCTGTGATCCGGTTCGAAGTATTTAATCGACATTATGCACTGATGTTGTAAGGGAAATTATTAATCAATACACCTGGTATTCAGTCTATAATAATATATCAGGATTGACCTTCGGCTTGAAGTCTATGTGGAATTATCTAAACATATGTAAAGGCAACATATCATAACAGAATCCAATTTAATACATGTAACAATCTTTAATAATGATACTGTATGTACCAATATTAAAAATGAATATTAAACCAAACTTATTACTGTTCCATTTATTTCATATAATTCTGAAAAACGTTGTTTCCAACTTCAGGGAAAACTCTACAAGTACTGCTCGAAACCAAATAGCTCAATTGTAAGCTTTCCTTTGCCAGTAAACTTTGTAGTGGGATCTTGACTCAATGGCTGTGTTCATTTTCGTGCTCAACTATTTTTATTTCGTTTTTTTTTATCCACTGTTCCCCTTGTTTGCTATTGACTACAGTTAATTTACTTCTCGAGTTGCTTGAATGTTGAGTATCTAGCTGGGTTATTTTGTATTTAAACCTGTCTCTTTTTTGCTTTTCAAAATAATAACTTGAGGGTATCAAGGTTTGAACGCACTGTTATCAAAAACAACCTTACAGTGTGATTTGAAAAAGAAAATGCTTTTGATTACCTGTTTATTCTCTTCCTAGGTAATATATTTTCATACAGGGTTTCTAAGGATTGAAGTAGAAATTTAAGGACCGGCGAAGAAAGGTAGTTTATATGTTAAGCAATCATTAAATTATGAAGCACTGGATATCGGTGCTTAATAGGAACTTCATATTCTATTTATTTAATTTCTAATTTTAACTAAGTAGTTTAGTAATTTCTTTATGTTTATATCATAGACCCTTCTTGTCTTATGAAAATAAATGAACTAAAAATATAAAATTGCATTGATTGATTGAATTGAATATTGAACAAAAAAATGAAGTACGGCACCGTGGTAATTTATAGTTCATCAGAATTGATCCATCTTCAACCTGATTGTCAGTTGCCCATTGAAGGCGTAGTGTAATGGTACTAACTGAGGATTTACATAATTCCATTTTTCTAGGGTTAACGTGTTAACAGTCTTGTATCGTATCTTCATTTAACATCAGACTGCATTCAACACATTTTAAAGGTATACAAAAGTATAAAGAGTAAAATAACAACGCTCAAAAATTTTAATTACAACAAACAATAGCATATTAAGGTAGCATCATAAATTAAGGTGTATAAGTATAGAGTCTCGGCGTATCCTCTGCGATTTATCCTAAACAAGAGGTCCTGATGAGTTGGCTATTGTGCTCCCGTCCTTAGGTCACTGTGCGATGAATTGCGAGCGAAACGAACAAATTGTGAATGTAGTTCTGTTTTATGTTGTCGAAAAAATGATGTGGTTTGGATTTATTTTGTTTGTTGTTGGAATTGGTATGTTAGCTGTAGATTTTAAATACCACGGAAAACCGGTGTTTTCTTTCATTTTTATAACTTGAATTATATCGTTGTTTGTATTTATTTCCTATGTCTATAATATTAAATTCTAATATTCAAGTCAAAAAAGTAGTTATTTTTAATGCTAATAATGTCTTTGAAAAAGTTACGCTTCTTTTTGTCTTCTTCCATCTTTTTTCGGATCTCAATAATGCAAAAAGCATTACTCAGTCGGTCTTCAATGAAGTATGGAACATTAAAGTAAATAAATCTGTAAGCATTACGGTATTGTGTGCGTGGAACAAAAGACTTCGCCGCTGATTGAGCATTGTTCACGGCATATTAACAGTATTGTTTGTACCGAAATAATCATAACGTCCTCTCATTACCCTCGGAGGGTGTTCAGAGTGGGAGCAAGTGTATGGAAAGAACTATTTTCTATTTTATTATCCAACTAGCTGTCCGTCCCGACTTTGTACCGATGTACTAACGATGAAAATGACGACATGATTATGTAATCAAATAAAATGAAAACTGAATATCAATGCAATATTTTTGAAAACTTTTCTACCTTGTTTGACTCATATTTATGTAGTTTTTTTTTAACTATTTGTTTTTTCTTTTTCCTTACGTTTTGTCAAACATTTTCTAACATCAAATCTTATCCTGACAATAACAACCACAACAATAAAAGAATTACCCAAATATATGCAGTCGTTCTAAAGTGGTGCGTTTACATACATTCGGCAACCGATTTTTATTTTTTATAAACTGTCTGAATATCAAAAGAGGAAAAGCTTATTTATTCTCACATTAGTTTTGTTACCGTAATATGCTATATAGTTTTAAACTTTCTCGTAGTTAATTGAACAAATACTGTTTGGAATATCCTATAACATAGTTGTAAACATAATTTTGGATTTCGTTCGAGGAACAAATGAATTTATAGTAACTAACTATTTTAATTCTTCATGTAGGAAGTATGCTATTAATATTTAGCACTTGTGTCAAATGACGTCATTGAAAATGTAATTTAAAAAAAACATGTTTCTTTCCATACTTTTTTATCCGACTACTTGGCTCGCACTGTCGCTTACCCGATGGGTAATTTCCCCCATTGTCATTCACAAGAAAATGTTTCGCTCCATCGTACATTTTATATTAGTCACTGGATGTACCTTTACTTTTTTATAATGTATCAAACTAATGTGTTCGTTTTTTTAAATAATATTCTCGAAATTTCCAATATTTTATTCCAGATTTTGACGGGTTCTTAATAGTGGTGTAGTATCTTTTTTACATTATTCATAATACTGTGTTATTCGAACTCTATATTTTGTAACATTGGTGGCATCTTACGTAATAGTTCGGTTATTGTGCATAAGTAAAGCGGAGATAATACCACGGAGTATGAAGATGAATTCTGATATGCCACAAAAGCTCCTCGGTTTTCTAACAAGGGGGCCACCATCTTGTTAGAGCATTGCTTTTATCACAAGACGTTTGTAACATTATTATTACCTATAACTTAGAAGATTGGTGACCAAAAATTAAACTAAAGAACAGAAAATATTTTATTTAATATAGATAATTATTAGACATTAGTAAATAGAATCGTACCTTTTAAGGTGACTAAATTGTTTACTTAAACCCAAATAATACACTTTTCTATAGAAATTTTCAAGTATTATCCTGTATACATACTTTGTCCGGACAATTACAAAACCAAATAATAATACAAATTATTGGATTAGTGGAACCATAAAATTGATTCACCACTTCAAAAACCACACTCGGGCCACCAAAAATTGCGGGCATAAGAAAAATAATGGTAAGTACCTATAATGTTTGATTTTCGGCATTTCATTTAATTGTTTAGACCTTCTCGCATCCGCAGTACAAGAATACTCGTAGTAACGCCATACGTTATCTTCCGCGCTTATAAAATGTACAATAAATTAATACAATAAAAATAAATCAGTCAGTTAAAGATCAAACGCCAGAACGATGTGTGTCATTGAATGAAGAGATATCTTCACACCCGTATGATGTGAAATGTGACAAATTATTTAAAAAGATATATTAAAAAAACGCGTCAATGTTTTGACAAGTATTCAATGTTTATCTATATACCTCGGATATAAATTCGCTAATGTTATTTGTTCATTTTTCATCGCACCACATTTGTAATGTTTAAGTTATTTTATTTGGAATTTATTTATAAAAGGCTGTGACTGTGCGGGTTCACGTACTTTTTAATTTAATAGAATTAGTTAAACTTAATTAAAAACCGTATAAAATACGTCTGTTGCGTATGGAGGCAACTTCGCAACTGAGCCGTGGGGTGTTGTTCATCGCTGGCATAAGCATTCACAGCTCGTTAATTATCGGGCAGTCAATGTTTCCTGCTGGCACCAGTGTAACGTGCTGCATGACATAGCCTTCCTGTATTTTATTGCTTTTTTTCAACGTACTTTTTGACCTACAAATTTCTTGGTAATTGTTCCAACCCTACTTATGCAAACATTTTCTTCCATACAAACCTTCGCTGACAATTAGAAACACAATAAAAAAATGACTAAATAGATGCAGTAGTGCTGAAGTGATGTATTTACATACATTAGGCAATTATTTTTTATTCATATAAAGTTATCTTTGCTTCGTATTTGCCATCGATTCGATAAAAATTCTTAAATTCCGATTCTTCGACAAGGTGCGTACTAAACCGAAGGTTAATTCTTTAAAATGGAAGACAACGTAAAGGTAAAAAAATCCGTGCTTAACAAATGCCACTTCCATCTTAAAATTTTCTATATATCTCTGTAATACATTTGTTGCAGTAAGTACAAGTCGTGTGCAAGGATTTTCTTGTAATTCTACGTCAATAATTCCACATGGCCCCTCGCGTTCAATACGGCCCAATCGCGCGGAGGGTGCGCTGTTTTGACGTTCATATTTTGTTCCTGCCTTTGAGGTTTCCTTAATAATTTGGGCTTTCCCATAATTAGGTATTTCGTGCCTATTGTCGTGTTTTAACAAAGCTAAAAAAGTAGACATAAACAATATGAATGAAATATAGAAGATGAATTTCATTAATTTGATAATACGATTACAGTAATGAAGCTAAGCTTTATATGCTGTTATCATTGATGTCCATTGTCCTCACATTAGCTAACAAAACACTAACTAATCGATGACGTCATTTCTGACCTATTGTAAAATCCGAATACACATTATTTGACGTAGCATCCAATCACGTGTTTGATGTGAAATTATATCGTACTTTATTTTTAGCCAACATTATGATTAGCTAGCTTTTGCCTCGGGCTTTGTTTGGGTTAGTTTTGAACACTTTTTTTCTGGATGGAAAGTATTCTATGTTCTTTTAGGAGGTTCTGGCTCACAACTATAAGATTCTAGATTCACACGGACAGCGCAATAATAATAGACTCTTTATTAATATGACCATATAAGGTATTTATACGGACACGCGATATTTCATTTGTTTGTTCAGTTGTTTGAACGACATTCTATTTACAATACTACAAAAGTTTCAGCCAATCTGCCAAAGAGGATGACATACTCGGTAACCACATTCTTTTTTGTTCCTCCAACGTGTATGCAAAAAAATAAACACACATTCTCATTTATAATATTAGTTAGGATGTAAAGAACAAATGAAAATACATTTCAACATGAAATCTGTGAAAAAAGAAAAGTTATTTTCACTTCATTGAAAATTATATTACTATAATAAAAATAATTCGGTTACAGAGCGATCGGGAGGAAAATTTTCTAGCGCGGATGGATGTTGTGTTTTCTTCATTTTTTTCCTCTGTAATGAAAATGTTTTCCCGTTTCTCATTCAATTACAGTGGCCTCACAATATTTTCTATTTAATTTTTATTCCGCTCATTGTGTTGCGACGGCTGTCTGGGGCACTAGGGGGTTGCTACGGGGGCGGTGGGGGAGGTGGGACTCTTATTCGCTTATCAGATTTAAGCAGGCTACTTTCTTCGTTTCGTTGAATACATTTTTTTACTAATAGAGTCTGTTGAAGTAATTTCATCTTTGTCCAGTCTCTTTTGATCAGATCCACCTTTTAAATTTAGGATAAAATTCTGTGTAGCTAGTAAAAAAATGTGGTGAACATTTTTAAACAGTTTTGAAGCGATAATGGTTTTGTTGATAGCGGTCTTAGACCAGTCATAAGGACAATAATAAGTCTCAAACTCAAAATAATGGAATAATTGTGTTTATTTTTTTGAATTTTGAAAATAATTGTACTTTCGTTTATTCCATTTTCATAATTTGTAAATTGAAATTATTGATAGTTGTCTGGTTTTCACATATATTGACACGCCGACCATTAATTATATACATTTTATTACTTAATAAGTATGATGGGCTTCACAAATGCAATACTATACTGCGCGTTGTTAGTCTGACGCAAGCAGAATACGTCACGAGCATATCGACGTCAACGGTGACGCGAAATCCTAAGGTTTTAACCCCCCAAAAATTCAAACACGCATATGAGAACAATTTACGTCTGGCTCAAGCAATATATGTCACGAGCGCATCAACGTTATCTGTGACGTAAACCCATAAGTTTTTCCCTTACTAATTTTTTATTGAATTCCCCCAACGCGTCTATAGAAGTTTTCACTTCAAAAACACATTACTTTTTTTCCTCTAAATGTTATAATCAATATAACCTGAAAATTACAGAACTACTTATAAGAGGAGGCAAAATCAAGATATCTTCAGCCAATTTGTCTATCTAAAATTGAAGATCGGTCAAGCCTTGAACGCTTTCCTAAGACGGACGGGTAGCAATTTCCTTTAACTAATAGATTTCATGCTACACGCGTAGGTACGTTAAAATAATTTACCCAGTCCGTCCGTATATCACCGATTAATTTCTCATCGAACGGATATCGGAATAACTCATATAGATTGGAAGTCGTGGACCATCTTGAAAATATAATTCACTTGTACATATAAGAAACGCCAACTGAAATATGATTTCCTTACTGATATTATAAATGAGAATATGAGGTCGTTTGTTTCGCTTTCATACTTTAACCACTCAACTGCTTCAAGAATTTTTGCATAAATATTATAAGGAGTACAAATAAAGGACACATAGGGTAGTTTTTATTTAAAAAAAAATTGTTAAAAGATCGGTCAAATATACATTAACGCAAAACAAAGCCGCGGGCAGACGCTAATATTTATCATAATTATACTTTAGTTACATATGTTTATATCAAAAAGTAGCACCGTCACATTATGGTATACTCTATGCGGTCGACTCTAAGAATGTATTTCGTTTCTGCTCTCTTTATACTAGTTCAACAAAATGACTGTATAAATAACCTGTTCAAAATTAAGGTACAGTCCAAAAATAACGGCGACCATCGGTGTTAAATTGCAAAATAGCAACTGCAGTCGTCAATATCATACGGCATACCGATCTGCCAAAGTGCCTTTTCACGCCTCGTTTGAAAGACCCGATATTATATATCAGAAGTAGTGTCCTATCGCTGACTTAATATCAGTTGGGACTGAATTCCCATTCAAATTTATTGATAGTTATTGGTTGCAATAATCTTACCCCTAATTATATATTTTACAAGGCCAAAACGATGGCAATGGTTAGATATATAGATTCAAAATAACAAATTCGTGTATGTACCGTACCAGTCATAATCTAAAACTTACTCTTGTATGTATTATGGAAAATATCTATAGTAATTTTACAAAAAAAACATTGCATAACAATATAGCAACAATAAAATTCAGTTTTGTAAAGTTACTAAACGATTTATTGCAACTACGTTAGCGAAGATTACAAAAAAATGTCGTTAATTAATCAAATTATAACGAAAATAATGGTCATTAGAAAAAAATAAAAATAAGAAAATCGGTTAACAAATAGAGGAGAAAAAGGTACCGAATTGTTTATTTCCTCCTATTTATATGTATAGAAGACTGGTACTATATTTTCAAGAAATTAGAACTAAATATTGTAAAAAACAACAAGCGATATTGCTTCTACAATACACAAACTTTCCAGACTTAACGAGCCTTGCTAATTACGACTTACATAGACGTAGCGCGTAATTATAAAATGAGAGCTCAGACTGTCTCCATTGATTGTACTAACTAAAGAAACTTCTAATGTCTCATCAATTTACTTTCATGTCTGTTTATCTTCGTCACTTTATAGATTGACTTGATTAAGTTCTGTTTGTATTAAATTTAATATCATGTTTATTTGACAGAGTGTTTTAAGTATTTATTCAAGAATCATTGTTTGTGTTTTAGAGTGTTCTCAAAGTCTGGGAAGTTGGAACTACACGTTATATAGTACTGAAGTTGTAGATTTATAAATTTTATATCGTTATTTAGTGTGTACTAACTGCGCCTATGGTTTAGTTTGCATAAATTATAAAGTTACTAGCAGGCCCGGCAGACGCTTTTCCGCCCTGACTATAAAAAAAAACCTTGACAAATTATATACTAAACCCTTCCTCATGAATCACTGTATCCATTGGTAAAAACTGCATGAAATTCCGTTCAGTAGTTTTTGAGTTTATCGCGAATAGACAGACAGACAGACGCGGTGGGGGACTTTGTTTTATAATATGTAATGATTTTTAAATATGACACCTTTATGGACACGCTATTTATTGAAGTGAAACCTCTTTAGGCGCGACTAGGAGGTAACTGGACAGCAATGCAACGGAAGTTCATTACGGCAATGTATCATCACGTTTCTGTACCATCCGGTTTTAAAATATCTTTGATTTTGTCAAAATATTTAGAAAAAAAAAACCTTTTTTTTAATTGAATAGTAATAAAAATCATACAATAGAATTAATTATGTAGATAAGGGCGCTCGACCGTGCTGCCGTCTGGTTTCAATGTAAGTAACTAACAAATTAAATCAAAGCTTCATTATCTGTAGTGCCATCTATCAGCTAATTCGGAACTTAAATAACACAGAAATTATTATTAGCAACTCTTTGTTATAAAGTAAATAAAATATAATAAAAATAACGATAAAAAAGTACCAAAAGATTACTATGATAAGTAATGGATTAAATTAAAATAGAAGTTTTAGTCATGTTTACGCCAAATAAGTTTTACTTCAATCGCGTGTGACGGTTACACACACTCAATTTTATTTAAACAAAGGGACCAAATTGAATGCCGTAAAGTACTTATATAAAGTATGTTTTTATATTTTATTATATTATAAATTTTATAATATTATCTTTGTGTGAGTGTAAGAGTTTATGCAGTGCACACCGATATGGTTTTCATATGGTAGGATTTTTTCGAACTTGATACTTATCATTAGATTTTAGGCAATTTAAACAATACTTCTATAAATTATAGCTAGTATGTTATTGTAATGTGTACCCCATTAGTTATTATATTAGTGTAGAGTTTCATTAAAATCCGTTCAGTAATTTTAATTAAAAAATTACCAAAACTCTTACAAACGTTTCTTTTATACGTGATACTCTTTGTTTATTGACCTGATTTTTTAAGACACAAATCTCAATAGTGGCTCATGTTTTTAAATATCTAGCCAATGTCTTTAGTTATAATTTAACATTACATAATTTGTTATTATTCAAGTTTTGTAACAAACACGGTAACTTTTAAAATCAATCTGTTGACCATTTCATTATAAGGTACAATCGTTTGTATGGAGCTTAAATCCTTATGGTTTTGGAGCGTCTAATGGTTAACAATACTTTTTAAGACAAAGGAAAACACCACACTGCTTACTCCACTGTTCCACGTCAAGAAACAATCCATTTTTCAATATGTTACAGTTTAAAAAGTCTTAGTTTCTTAGAACTAAGTATTTCACTAAACCACAAATTATGTAAAATGAAAATGTGCTATTAGAAAGGGGTCTCGTAAGTTCAAAAAATCCATTATTAGGCTATTATAAACAAAACCTTTTATGAAACCAGAAGTGATATTAAACCAGGTTTTTTATCGTATGAGTTCGATGCTACTTAACCACCATAGCTAAGAATATTGATTTTATTATTGAAGAGGAAAATCGATAGAAATAATGACCCGTTAGCACAATAACACTTGAAATCACGTTATACCCAGACCCAGACTAGAATGACGATGTACGAAATAATAGAGACATAAGGAATTCAAACAGATAGTGTTATATATTTATTTATTAAAACAAAACCACCGTCATTAATTAATTATATAGTGACTTTGTCACCACTAAAACATCTTATCCCATGAATTAATTATTATGCCATGAATTAACCATGTCAAGCGGGTTTTAATATCTAAAGATTATTATAGCGTGGATCAATACGTGAACGATTGTGACGTCTGGAAATGACGCTTCTCTCTGTGCATCCACTAAAAACGAATGTAACTATTCATGTTTTGTTAAAATATATAACATGAAGAGATAAACCAGATCGAGTTTTATTGCCGGTTCTTCTCGATGACTGGGTTGTTTTCCGAACCGGTAGTAGCTTTGACATTCATATGCACCTTCTCAGGGCCTAAATTGCATAAAGAATATTTTGATTTTTAATGTTTGGCTATAAAGCTCAAGAGATTATAAGTTTGAATATATCTGGAACTATCTGTCAGATTTGAATAGTTTGTATATTATAGCCGATGTACTGAGGAATATTGTAGGCTATATGATATTGAGCTATGACCATTAGGAACGGAGCAATTAGAACACAAAATGTACATAAAGATTAGGTTAAGCGAAAAAAAAAAACAAATATTGCGGCCGGGCTTTGGTGCACGGCGCGGTGTGTCGAAGAGCGAGAAGTGTTACAACCTGACGAGAAGCGAACGTGAATGCCTATGTTAACGAAGTACCACACCGCGATGCTCACTCGCGTAGTCAGCTTCCTACGGTAATTTATACGATTTTCTTCAGCTCAAGTTACTTCATTGATTACTACTATACATTGTGTATTTTCTTTTTTTTTTTTTTTTTTTTTTGGCCGGGTAACTTTTCTTTTCCTGCTGTGGGGCAGTACAATCCCCAAACACTATCGCCCACCCCCAGACATCCTTTCCCCCCCCCCCCCCCCCCCTCTTCCCCCCCTGGCAGCCCCCCCCCCAGGGCCGCCCCCCCCCCCCAAGGTTGCTGGATATACACCGGCTGATCCCGGAACGCGACACGCCCAAACGTGCCACTATGGCGGGTGTTCCACCTGGTGTACGGTGGTCGCGATCCAGTCGGGTACAGACACCCTACCACCCCGCAATTGGGTCTTTAGTTTGGTTATAAAAAACTAATTTACGAAGAAGTATTATACGTATTCTACGTACGTACGTATTACGAGTCAGTACTTTGAAATCTTTAAAATTAAACGCAAATGACAATGCTCGTATAAAATAAATTTATATTTACTGATAAGTGAAAACTTATTCCAATTTAGAGCTATCAGTATATCGTAGTTATGCTCAGAATTATTGTAGACACACTGTTTATAAAAATAAAAAAAAAGTCAAAACCGGTGTTAAAATATCAATTCATTTTATTTAATATATTATATGATGTAATATATTATGTTTCAAATGGAATATTTACAATAATTATGTGTAATTGAGTATGCAAGCTTAACCTTTTATAATATCACTTCCATATTGCCTACTTCACGGTCCGATGACATTCATAGCTCGACGGTGCTAAACTAATTTGTTAGGGTTTCCGTTCCGCAAGCGACTTCTGACAGAATACCTGTGTAACCTCGTTCGGGGCATCAATAAATGGTTTGTAACCGTTCGTGAGATGAAAAATTGTGACAGCCATGATAATGCATTTTTCATGAATCTATCTTATGCATACTTCGTCAATAATTTATTCTATACTAATACTAGCGGGCCCGGCAGACGTTGTGCCGCCCTGATTATAAAAAAATCCTTAACAAAATATATACCAAAACATTCCTCATGAATCACTTTATCCACCGGTGAAAACCGCTTGAAAATTCGTTCAGTAGTTTTTGAGTTTATCGCGAACAGATAGACAGACAGACGCGGTATGGGATTTTGTTTTATACTATGTAATGATTATAAAGCTGGAGGGTTTGTTTGTTTGGTTGAACGCGCTAATCTCAGGAACTACTGCTCAGTTTTGAAAGATTATTTCAGTGTTAGATAGCTCATTTATCGTCGGAGGCTATAGACTATATATCATCACGCTAAGACCAATAGAAGCAGAGCACCAATGAAGAATGTTTCATAATAGTTTTTTTCCTTTTGAGAGCTTTCGCAGCGTGTTAGCGTTAGCCCAAAGTAACTATTCAACGCGGACGAAGTCGCGGGAACAGCTAGTTTATATAAATAAAATGATAGAGGCTATCCGTTCTGCGAGCGTCGCTTAAAACGAATACTAGTCCTTAGAGAAAAAAAGAATTATCACAATAGTTTCATTCAGTATGAGCTTATTAAAGTTTTAGGAGTTTTTGGTGGGGCATTAGTCTGTCATGTAGTGGATTTTATATTTTATTCATAATCTTGAGTTATTTGACTCTATATTTTGTAATATTGGTGATATATTACGTAATATAGTTCGGTTATTGTGCACAAGTGAATGGATGGAAAATAATATCACGGAGCGAATCCTGGGATGCCACAAAAGCTCCCTGGAAAGTTCTAATAACATTTTGCTAGAACATTGAAATTATCATAAGGTACTTGCAATATTATTATCTACGCGACAATGGCAGTAGTAATATATATATATGTATATAATATAGAAGATTAGTTTACAAAAATGTGTGTTTTCTTGTCGTGGAGAAATGGAGCAAGCGGTTTGGTGCTTATGATTTCCCTCTGTACATAAATTAAAATAATAAATGACGAACGTGAAGTAGCGGGTTTCAGCTAATATTATGCAAGCTATTAATATGTAAGTACATATTTACAAAGTAACTTTTGAAGAGCCACGGAGGTCGAATAGTTAATATAAGGGGTATAAAATTGATATATGAAATAATGACTACTTAGTTTATAGAGTGTTTGGACACAGCGTTGATGGATGTAGGTTCGAATCTTAGTAACTGAGTCGGTACTTTCGGTCAAGGAAAGCATCGAGATTAGACCATAACATGATGGTAGGGTTTTTTTTTAATTGGTTGTCTGTAAAGTTGGTTTAAGGATAATAATTTTATGTGATAACGCGTCAGACGCATCGGTCGATGGAGTGGAAGAGAGATAGGTGCGTCACAAGCCGAACGCTTAAGCCGATCGCGCCTCTCTGTCGCATGTTCTGCGCTCTCGCTTACACGCTTTGCTCAGTCGGAACGTGACAATGAGTTATGCTTTTTCGTGCGTGCAGCCGGCGATCATCGATTTATAAGACGTTATCATGTCAAAAATGCAGGTTTATATGGCATATAAAGAGTATACGATTGAAATCATGATTACGACGACATGCGTCATAAAGTAAGTGCTTTCCTTCAATGCAGGGATTTGCACGACAGTGGTAGATACACACGCTGATAGGTATTCACACTGGCATTAGATTTTTCAACTTATCTCTCCGGAGTTAGAATCTATTGTGAATAGCTTTAGGCTCGGGATGGCTATAAAGCACATTGGCAATCAACATGAAGTGAAAGGTGTGTTTGATTCTTTGTTTATAAAATTGTGCTATATTTAACTACATACAATGAATTGATATAGTTTTAAACAGGACTGTGACATTCAGATACGTAGTGAAAATAGGAAGTATTCACTATTCAGTGCTTCGTATTTCAAAATTGGTCAATTATCTCTCATCAGTTAAGGAATGTTATTAGAAAGTTACTGTCTATAAATAGTACTCACCACAATGTGAATTATAATCGACCATCGGATGAAAAAAAATACTGAGGGTAGTAAAAAAAATAATAGCTGTTTACACTAAAATCGATTTGTATACAATAACTCTATAAACGTCTTTGCAAATAACATAAACTAATCTTTATTTCGATTTCACGATTGCATTCACAACACTATCCCTCAATAAGTTTGTTAACAATCAAATATTTTACTAAACCAGGGATTCTTACCCTTAAAGCTGAAGTCGTAAGGTACATTCAAGCAGAACTAAATTTTGTGAACAGTACACAATAATCAATTTCCTTTTCATTACCCGAACAATGACGTCACGCGGCGTCAGCAATATGGCGTGTTGGCGCGAAATTTCACAGTTCTGTTATTATGGGGAAGACGCCTTCATATTTCGCATTTAAGTTTTAGACACAATACGTATTGTACGCGTTACTAAAATATTTAGGGTTAGTTAATAGATTTGTTTTAGAAGGTCGAGGAACCTGTAAAACATTTGACTAATTAGTACTATAGTGAGAGCTACTTTTGAAGCCAAACTGCTATGTGCATATATATTGTTGGCAACAGGTAAATTGCTCTCTAGGTTTTTTGTGTAACAGGTAATTTGTGCCACAACAAAACATTTACAAAATTTGTGGCTCTTTTAACTATAGACCAATTACATACATCAGCAATTTGGTTTTTAAAGGCAATGTAAAGGCCACCTCATCATTGCTATTTTTTTTTATCTAAGTACGACAAAATGACTGCTTTATACCTGATCGTAAGCCACAGTGCGATCAAAAAAATACGGTAACCACCTCGATATATATAATCCATCACCAATCGTCGATGTATGTCGCCTTACATTCATGTAGCTGGAAACACACTGGATCTCAATACTTGATAACACGTGAACAAAGTAATCGAGTCCGGTATTATATAATAACCGTTGTTGATGGAATGCGATACGCTTAAGCCTGCTACTGTTCCGGAAGTTACACTCGATGCATATTGTTCGGGATCCATTAATCCACTTGGTAAATCTGTATCTATAACAGTTTTTGTAACAGTAGAAACAATAAACTCTATATAAATCTTCACCGAGAGAACGACAATAAACGCATTTAAAATCCAAGCACATTCAAACACATTATATATAATATAACAAGAATGTTTAAAGGCGATACCTACAAAACTGCGTTCAGACGGACACCTTAGTCCTAAGGAGGTAGTTACTGCAATTAATACAATTACTGGAGCCCAATTAGGTGCTTTAACGAAGCGAGTTTCGTAACTAGTCAAGGGAGATTGGTGACAAATACGTTTGACGTCTGACCCGAGATCTCTTCGTCAAACGGATAGCGGGTAAACGCTGTTTACGTTTGTGCTTAGTGATAATAATGATTTAAAGTCTCGCTTAGACTAAGCGTACTAATGCATTTCAATCGTGAATTTTAGTTGATTGCGCATAATTGTTATAGGAATAAATATAACATCAACAAATTTAAGAAACTTAAACCAGAAAAATCAAGATTGATGTTCCTAAATCTAATACATTGAAACATGGAGTTTTTAAATATTTATAAGTAACTGTAACAAATCTCATGTCTTTGCAGAAACATGTCATCTAAAAGAAAATCGCCACCCTCGAAATTGCAAGAAGGCGCAGCAGATAACGAACCGGGCCCAGCCAACCTGGAGTTCCCAGATCATCACGAGTCATCAGACAACGAGCAGCACAGTTATTACAAATTCTCACCAAGCTCATCGACGAGAAGCTCGATCAGCGAAGAGGATCCAACAAATTGTGAAGACGAACGACCAACAAAGAAACAGAGATTCGAACAAACATTAGACATGACAAACAACCTTCTAGTCCCCTCGTCTTTCCTAAGTCTGCATCAAGTTAACGACCTGCAGGCACGAAGGCGCGGCTCCTCAGAATGCAGTAGTCCTGGTGCTGAAGCAAAAGTTCTTGGACTTTGCAATAATAACAATTCATTGTTGAACCACAATAGTGCATTATCCTTTGGACCACCACACAAGAGGTCTATGGATGATGTTCTAAAAAGATTAACTTCAAAAATGAATAATAGTACTATTAAAGAAGAGAAGAGGCCGACTCCATCTACAACGCCAGTGAAACAAAACAAGTAAGTTAATATATCAGTATAGGCTTAGTTTCTAATTCTTATAAGTTTCTACTTCTAGGATTCCTCGTATTATATTTTAGGAATTACATACTATCCCTAAATTAATGGTGCATAGAATTTTAAATTAACTTTGAAAAACAATTAAGTCCAAAAAAATTGTAGAACTAACTATCTGCTGTTGGCCTGGCGGATCTTCACAGTTGCGCTGGGTTTTTTGTACAGACGCCTAAGATACCGACGGAATGACAACTAGTTTAAGGATGCCAAAGCGACAACAATTGCGGGTCAAAGTAAATGATCCGTACGAGCTAAGCAAATCATACATATATTTTAGTGAAACACATATGCGTACTTTCCTTTGTGCCGCACGAATGCGTACTGCATTTCAAATTTGTTAATTTTCGTTAAGGCAAACTGACCAAAAAATAAAAAAGGGTTGCGTGCGTTCTTACTGTGAGTGTGTGGGGTGCGTGTTGGTGATCCACATTGTCTATATTTCTAATTGCTTATATTAGAATCGATCATATAACAATTGAAGTCGAGGTCTTGTAGTAGTCAACATAAAATCACCTATCCGTTGGTATTCAGTGTTATCGTTCAGTTTATCGTCTGTTTTGTTATAGTTTGTTTATACAGTCATAAGGAAATCATTATTATCGATAGCAAAGTTTATTATGATAATAGAGTTGTTAGACGTTAATCAGTGTCGGTGCGATAATTGTCTCTTGTAAAATTGTCCGGCTCTAATTAATTGACATGAATGATTTCTAATGGTTATAATTAAATTTGGATCTTCTTTTTACGTTTGGAGAGTTGATTTTCGAATAATATTTTAATAAGCGACAGCTTAATAAGTAGTTATCATATTTCTGATTTCATTTATTAAGTCCTTTATATGGTGTGTTTCAAAGTGATATATTCTTAGTAAATGTCATTATAGTAATAAAAGTCCTTATACATTCATATAAGCCTTATATATTTCTAAATGTAGCTTTATGTTTATGATCTCTTGTTATTTCTCTTATTAATTGTGGATAAATTTTCTGATCAAGGGCTTGATAATTTAGATAGATAAATGAATTTATCTAAGTATAACTCTTTGAACTGCTCCTAAAGTTCTATATACATATTTGATTAAGAAACGTTACGTTTACCTAAAAAATTCTGTAGGATTCGAGGGTTCACATCAATGTACAGTTGTTTGATTATTGGACGAAATTCGTATACATTTATTAACTCTGTCGAAGCAAGAAGAATTGTTACGGTTCACAAAATCATCACTATATATAACGCACTAGAAAAGATAACACGCAGAGTCGCGCAGAACATTCGAGAAATTTTGGGATGTGCTACAAATATTTTAATGGCAAAATTACATTTTTCTATAATTTATCAAAAAAGCTGAACTTACTATGTGGTAGAGCTTTTTCTAAACCCTCCTGGCTAGCTACCACCCTCTAATGAAAATGTGTTGGCAATAATCTATAGGTTTGTTCTGGCAGTTGTACATGAGATACAGTCCTTCGAGGTTTTGCGTGCTTACAATCTTAGATCACATCATAATTTTATATCAAGTGAGATTATCGTCGAACGATATAAATATAAAAAAATAATAATAAAGAATCTAGATCAAGAAATACTATTTCCAAAGTTGAAATATAATAAAAAGTACTTATTTTTCATAATGTTAATGTCTAAAATTACCACTGTATTCATATGGCGGTATGCAATTTTTTATAATATTCCATTTTGTATCTTCTTATAATATATTGAAAAGAAAAACATAGCATAACAAAGCAATACATCGATGTCTAAAGTTATAGTATATATTGTATGACCAAATTAAGTCTAAACAAGGTATTCTCAAACTATTTTGGACAAGAGACCCATTTTCCAAAATCAACTGATAGCACAGACCCTTTAGCCAAATTACTTTTAAATCGCGTATATGCTTCAAATACAGATCAAAATTTTTAGACCGGTGAAGCTGCGAAGGCTCACCAGGTTAATAGTGTATAGTTAGTTCAGAGCAAGTCAAAACGTGCCTGAATTACTTGTACGTTCGAACACATTATCTTGCACTCTGACATGCACGCGATAGTCGTAACCCAGTCACAAAAGTTTCACCTGCTGACCTTCAAAAAGAAAATAAAATCAACATATTTAATATTCATTTCCTGCTCTAAAATACTAAGTCGCCAATACAAGTTAATACCCACTAAAATGAGGCTAGATGCGCACTATACCCTAAGTACGCGTTCGGTCGTTCCGTCAGAGTTAATTGGTCGTATTATGACTCATTAAAAACAATGTTAAGAGTGGGGACCACCGCAAGTCCACTATAAAAGTGTTAAACGCATGTTTAAACTAAGCTTTTATAGTTGAAGGAATTTTAATGTTATTTATATGCGGTCGAGTGACGTTCATCGTAAACTTTGAATTTACTGAACAATATCGTTAAGATGGTAAATTTATTTTATGCGTTTTTAATCAATATTTGAATACATTTCATAAATTTGAAGACAAAGACAAAAGCAAAGAACATTAATTAGTTTCTATGTGTATCTGATCTTAATTTATATAAAACCAATCCTTATGTATAGCTTTCAAAAGCTAGAAAAGACACAAGGATCACTAAAGAAAATCATCTTTTGATAGTGAAAAGGTAAGTGTTCCGAAAGATCCTAGGACCTATTCATAGAAAAAATGGCATTTGGAACATCCACAGAAATTCTACGACGGAGACGTTTGTGGCAGAATCCAATGTTATTAGGGAAATCTCATAGATTATTAATCATAGATAATTTCGGAAAACTAGCGGTCAAAAGAGGATTCCTGGGACATCCATTTGTCGCCATTGAATTAGCCAATCTTGTTATCGTTGATGTAAACCTATTAAAGTAGATCTGCTTAATCTTCAAGGGTGCTCCCGTTTCGCAATTTTGGTGGACAAAGTCTAGGTTAGCCTTAGAAGCTGCAAGTTTTTTGCAAACAATTTTATCAGCACCTGCTCATTAATTATCAATTATAGAATCTAAACGTATTACGTATATTTGTTATTGCTTGTCAATATTAAAATGTTACATGACACATATGCTATGAGCTAAACTCCGTACGTACAAAATTGTATTAAATTTGGCTTAGTGCATATCAATACTTTTTTAAATTATATGTATAATGTAAAAGTATTATTGCTATTTAGGATTTTTTTTGTCATAAATATCTATATAGAATCCAGTCACTACTTAACCCAAAGTGAACTAAGTGCCTGCTTCATATTATAAAAAAAAGATACTTGCTATGAAAATCCTAAATAGGAATTCTGAGATATAAGGATTAGAAGCCTAGCAATACATGTTAATAAGGTGTTACACCAATAAGCTATAATCATTTATCTTCAACCGCTTTCAAGAGAAAAAGTGCCCTCTTTCTTTTTAATAGACTTGTAAGCGGTTCTATCAAAAAAAGTATAGGGCCGATTTGTATGATACTTTCACTGGGACAGTCTTTACAGTTTAAGGAAGATTTATGTATATAAAGCACTAGAAAACAGTTACGACTTTATCAGCATACATTTTGTGCACAGAACTTAAAATAAATAAAAAAAAAGCCTTTATTTGATCCCGCTACATTGCTTCTTAATTTAGGTACCTTTTTTTTTTTTTTTTAACGTGGGGAAATCCCTTAAGGATACACCACCCTCTCGGGGGAGAGGGTGGGTTATGTCCGACTCGCACGCGGACTAAAACCCCACGGTGTACGTCTGCCGCTATAGTTGGGGCGACACGAGATCTCTATAGACTTCATCGTGCCGCCCCAGCGGTTGGCCCAGCAGCAAAAGCGCCGCCGCCGGGCCCCGTCTTGTTAGGAGACAGCCTGGTACACACCGGCCGTCTCCTCCATCCGCCGGACCTGTGCAATGGGAAGATGGGCCCCCCGACCCATCCTCCCTGGTCCGGCTAAATGTACCTACTGTTACTATATTGTATCTATGACACTATGTTTGATAATTACCAAGGTCCCCAGTTTGGGTAAAGGCCTCCTCCAACGATGTACACTTCTCTCTATCCTGAGCTGTTTGCCACCACTTTGGACCAGCGACTTTTATTATTTCGTCCTCCCAGCGTGATGAGGGCCTTCCACTCTTTCTTGGGGTCCTCTCCATATGGTGGTGCTGTAGGTCCATGTTTTGTCTCTAAGCCTCGCTATACGACCGGCCCATTTCCACTTTAACTTTTGTGCGTAATTTAAGGTATTTTTACAGAACCTAATAACATTAAAATCCATCTTAAACCAAAATACATCAAACCTTTCTCCAAGAAAAAACATATAACTGTATCAGAGTACGTCGAGTTCAAATATGACGACATCGATTCGTGTATAGATAGCTAGCGTTGTAGAATGGGTTACCTGTTACAGTATTCCCTCGGGATTGTGATATGGGTCTCTTTAAAAAGGGATTGAAACATGCCTTTCATTGTTGGCAACATTTTTTTTTATATCATAGGAGGCAAACGAACAGGTGCGTCACCTGATGGTAAGTGATCACCGCCATCCATAGACACTTGCAACATCAGGGGAGTCGCAAGTGCATTGCCAGCCTGTGTTTGGAGGAAGGAAAAGTGAGAGGGGGAGAGGAGAGGGGATGGGTAAGAGGAGGGGGAGGGAGGTGGGCCTCCGGCGCTCCCACACCGGCACTGACCGAACGACACGCAACAATGCAAGCACTGTTACTTCACGTCGGTGTTCTGTAAGAGGGTGGTACTACTCCGGGCGAGCCGACCCATTCATGCTGAAACCAGTAATAGCTTCAGTATGGCTCTACCACCTACCAAATACCTACAAAAACCACATAACAGTGATGCCCCTGGTGTTGCGATTGTGCAAAGGTGAGGGTAACCATTTCACATCAGATGGACCGAATGCCAGTTTGCTCTGCCCTTTGCTATAAAACTGTATAGTTGTACTAGCTCGTTCCCGCGTATCTCAACTGTTTTGTAACTTTTGTTATATCTCAAATGGATTAGGTAGCGTTTTCCATGAAAGCTCCCAGGGTGCTTGACTTTTTGCGATACTTTCCAACAATTATCATTATATTTCAACAAATTTACAAAAAATTGTAACAAATTATATACCTAAGCAATCCTCGTGATTCACTCTATCTATTAATCAAGACCTTATGAAAATCCGCTCAGTAGTTTTTGACTTTATCGCGAACAGACTGACAGACGCAGCGGAGGACTTTGTTAAAATATGTAGTGATATACATACATCGTTAAAGTTAAACATATTATTTGCAGACATATGAATATAATAATTCTGTTTATTATTCATCTTTAACTAAGCATTTTTTTTAATCTCATCAGCTAAGACTAGGACGTTTAATTATGTGAAAACATGATCCCTGTAGTGATATATAATAAGCAACAAGTTTTCGCCAGCAGTTCCTAAGCTATTATATTTTATGTTGTTTTAACTGCCAACAGTTATTTATTAAGTGCCTATAATATTGGTTTTAGTGAAGTAAATAAATGGCATTTCTGTATTACGTTCAGTGCGTAAAATTACGTTTTATTTCTTAAGAAAGGTAACCAACGTATTTATTTTCGTAATACCTCGATGAATCGGTAAACCTATTTCTTATACCCATAGTAATCCTTACTTACTAATATTATAAATGCGAATATGAGTCTGTTCGTTTATTTGTTTTGTCACGCCTTAAGTACCTACTGAAACGATCGTTATTAGATATTTTTTTATGTTTTGAAGTGAAAACTTCTTAAGGTGAGTTGAGCGGTATTTTTGGCATGAGATAAATTTATAATTTTTCATCATGACATGCAACGTAAGCATGATTTACCGTACTGCGTTTGTGCGGCTTGCGTCAGACTAGCGACGCGTACTCTAGGCCTAGGGGCGTGTGTACATGTAATATTGATATTTTGCAGTTCATCATAAGTTTGACTGATTAATATACTTTGTAAAAATGTATATTATTATTGCCAATGTTAATAGTTTCAAAAAAACAAATTCTGAAATTTATATATTGTCATTCACACTATAATTAATATGAAAGTTCATAAGAGAATACATTTATTTCATAGTTTTGAGATTTCACTTCTGTCGGCCGTCTTTATGACTGCCGCGACTTTTTTTATGAGAGTACACGTTACCAGCTACAGGATAGTACATAGGGTACATTTCGTCTGAAAAAAGTGTTATTCCTGAGGTATAGGTCAAATCTAAAGTAGCGCAAGCGAAGCCGCGACGAAAAGCTACTTTTATACATAACCAGCTTCTGCCCGTAACTTCATGATATATATACAGCCTTCCTCGATAAATGAGCTATCTAACACTGAAAGAATTTTTAAAATCGGACCCGTAGTGCCTGAGATTAGCGCGTTCAACCAAACAAACTCTTCAGCTTTATAATTTTAAATATAGAAGTATATATATACCGGAAATATATTCAACCGTTTGTATTATATTTATATGTTGTTTTATTTAATTAATAATCGTTTTTAATTAACAATTACGATCCCAAATATCTCATTTTGAAATAGTTTTAACACTTACAAATATAAATATTTGATATATTTAACAAGATTAATCAATTATCACTATTTCAAGTCTATTATATAACCTTATGATAAAAGGACATATAAATTCAACGATTTCCTGTTATTTCATCGAATTCAAGCATTATACCTGGCAATTACAAACACCTAATCATATCGAAGTGGTACCGTTTTCTAATAACTCAATTAACCTTCGAACATATGTCGTTGACCGAACTTCAAGGGTGTATTGAGTTAGGCACTCCTTCATGTTACTATTTATTAGCATCACGTTATAAGCGATCGGGTTTTATAGATTTTGAAATCATTAAATTTTTTATGGTGGTGTCTGCTGACACGGTCTCTGTCGTATTTATCTTTTAGTTTTCCGCAATTCGTAGTCATTCAGTGTATGTTCAGTTTCCGAGATACTAATAAAGAATTCCTTTGTTGTGGTATTACTAAGCCAAACGTTTGCAGTACAAGAAGAAGTTACACGCGGTAGAATTAAAATGTAACAAAATTGTAAAATTTGTATATAATGTAAACTAACGGGCCAGGCAGACGTTGTTCTGCGTTGTGAATAAAAAAAAACCCACAATTATACCGCAACGCCAACTACCGGATCCAATTGTGAATTTAACCATTCTCGAGTCCACTGAAGTACACACAAAAAATAATCATCAAAATCGGTCTAACCGTTTAGAAGGACTTTAGTCACATACACATGTACAAAAGAATCATTATCATTACATAGTATAAAAAGTCCCCTACCGCGTCTGTCTGTCTGTTCGCAATAAACTCAAAAACTACTGAACTTGAAAATCAAGCGGTTTTCACCAGTAGATAAAGCGATTCATTATAATTTGTCAAGGATTTTTTTTATAATCAGGGCGCGACAACGTCTGCCGGGCTCGATAGTTATATACGTTTCTTGCCGAATTATGTAAGTACATCATTTCATAACCGCTTCAGGTGTTGCAAGTGTCTCTGAACGGTGGTGATCACTTAACATCAGGTGACCCAACTGTTCGTTTGCCTCATATGATATAAATGAAAAAAAAGATGGTGATCATATTGATTGGAAACTGCGGGCAAAAGCTAGTCTATCTCGTACAATACAATTAGATCTAGACGGTTTAATAATAGGAGATAATGATGGAGGTTAAGGCGGTGTCAAGCGCCAACTATGTCAATATTTGTATTTGCGTACTATTCATATTATCATTATAATGTTATTATCATATAATGAATTAATAGGTTCACTCGATAACAATTATTGTTTTCGCGGATATCTCGGTTACCAACGGATACAATGTACTCTGGTCGGAGTCTAAACTTTTTTTTATACAATCGGTTCTGTTCGTAATATTCCTCATTGGGAACTTTGAATTCTTATTGGCGTGTACCTACTCTTCTATAATGGTTCAGAAGGTGACATCATCGTTTGATAATTGACAGTGCATAACGCTTGACATTTTGACAGTGCATAGCTCTTGTTGTTTGACGGTGCATAACGTTTCATATTTGACAGTGGATTCCGCTTGATATTTGACAGTGCCATAGCTCTCGTTGTTTGACAGTGCATAGCTCTAGTTGTTTGACAGTGCATACCAATTCATATTTTACAGTGCGCGTAGCACTTGATATTTGACAGTGCATAGCGTTTGATATTTGCAATATTATAAGCCGCGGTGGTCGAATAGCTTGAACGGTTAAATATCAATTCGATGTCCGCTGATTGGAACCTTAGTATACTAACATTTTTTTTTTGGATTTGCGCACATTTACTAATTTAAATTGGTAGCACTATCGGCTGACGGTGAAGGAAAACATCGTGAGGTAAGCTGAACCTGAGAAATGATTCTGTAATACGTGGGGAAATATAGAACTGTTAATTTATCACAGTTTGAAATCATCATTAAAATACAAAAATATTTTTACAAACCTGAGTGGTAGTTCTGAAGACGCACATGCCGACAAACATAAATAAAAGTATAGGTAATAGCAACATAGGTCAGTTCAATTCAAATTCTACAAAGTGCCTGAGATTTGGATGACAGAAATTATCGGGAAGGAATCGTAGTATGAGTGGAAAATTTGTCACCAAACATTCGTGTATTCCAAATACACTTGAAAAGCTGTCACAGAAAAGCAATTCTGAGCTACAATATAATTGAGATAACGCTTTGATTGTAGTTAGATTATGAGATGCAGTAAATTCAATATAAAATATTTTTCCATAGAAAGTTGTATCGTCGCATGTAACTAATTGCCATGAGAAACGTATAAAGATGTCTAATATTTCGGGGTACTGTTATGACGGACACCAACCCATTGTCCCCGGGGCGTTGGAGTAATTAGACACGCCGGTAATCGCCACAGTCCAGATTAAGACATGAGCTCGTAATGAACAACAATCCATCTCCTTTATGGACTGTTGTGAATCCGTTCTAATAGGTATGGTCCAAAATATAAGAGACGTAGTAGATAAAAATAATTATACTGGCTGACCCGGACACGCGTTGCTGCGGCTCAGTTATTACACGTTGAATAAAAATTATGATAAACTATTTTCAAAATTAACACGTGGCGCCATCTATTAGATATATATAATAGTCGGTCCTACAGTTTTCAGTTAACAAACTATTAACGCAATTTTAAATAACGCACGATTTAAAGCACCATCTATTCGATACTAATGAAACTTACAATTAATAACAACAATCAACATTTAATTTATAGTTAAAATTTTATAGCAAAATATATCCTAATTTTAGTAAGTTTTACTGAAATATATAAATACAAAAATGCATATTTATTTAAATAAACGCTCAAAAGTTATCAATTGAACCACAAAATAAGAACAAAGAGTTAACAATGGTACGAGGCTTAATTTGTACAGTGATATATTTTTAAGAGCAACAATATAAGTGTTACAAATTATAAAAAGGTTTTTAACATCGCTTAATGTGCGTTTATTTATGATTGTTATGAATGATAGATACGCGGCGTAAAGCTCTCTGAGTCAGATGCGTTCTGCATTTGTTTTTTTATTGTACAATCCATCTATATCTATTATACGATGAAAATACAGTTCCTTTAGCTGAGGACTATAACCGTTCGATACGAAATTGTTCGTAAGTAGTTTTGGGCTATTTATTTTTGCGGCTACACTGATCCTTTGCTATTTAAAAATATTAAAAGTTCATTTAGTCAAGTTAGATTAATGTTATCTACAGCTATCAAACTTAGAATAGAATGTAAAGTCATTTTAAAATACATGTAGATGGAATATTATAGTATATTTGCACAAACAAAACATAAGAATACCACAAGAATAACACAACACTAGGTATAAGAGATGACATACGTAAGGTCTCTCAACAATGAGTCTTTGTCGGCCACAATAGCCCTTTACGGCCGTCGACAAAGTGGTATTTTGCAAAGATTTGCCCCACACGTGGCAACAGATAGGGTTGCGAGCTACATTTTTGTAATATAAAAAAAGTGATTTAGAATTGACCTCATCATACTCAGGTCTAATAATTAGATTGATTGCTAATTTTTCATGGTATTTTATAACTCTCTCTCGTTTGCAATCATTGGTATCTTCTAGATATCTATTGAAGTTTGAAGTTTTTCGTCCAAAGAAAATGAGTTAAAAAAAGCATTTTACGTAATCCCGTAAACAATATTTTTTTACTGTTTCGTGGCACATACTTCAGGGTCAATTCCTAGACGCACTCATTTGGATCAGACCGTGAGTGTGTGATGACAAAGTTCTAAATACATCTATATTATCTATATTAATATTATAAGGAGGTAAAGTTTGTAACGTTGTATGGGGTAATCTCAGGAACTACTGGTCCGATTTGAATTCTTTCAGTGTTATATAGCTCATTTATCAAGGAAGGTTATAGGCTATATATTATCATGCTAAGACCAATAGGAGCGGAGCACTAATGAAGAATACTTAAAAATCAAGGTATTATTTCCTCTTGAGAGCTACCACTGGGTGTTAGCGTTAGCCCAATGTAAGTATTTCACGCGGACGAAGGCGGGCAGAGGCCAGTATTTGAATAAAGTAATAATTTATGGTGTGTACATTTTCCAGTTCACAAAATTATACCTCAGCTATTATATATAGATTTGGCAACCAATCTTTGAGTTTATTACTGCCATTGTCGAATAGGTAATAATATTAGGGGCGTTTAGTAATGTCAATGCTCGAACAAGATGGTGACCCCCTTGTTAGAACTTTCCAGCGAGTTTTTGTGGTATCTCAAAATTCATGCTCCGCGGTATTATTTCCCGTCCACTTCACTTGTGAACAATGACCGAACTGTATTACGTAAAATACTACAATATTACAAAATATAAAGGCATATTACAAGATTATGAATAACATATAAAACCCTACATGACAACCAAGATCCCGCCAAAAACTTCACTTATTATTAGTTTCTTTAAATATACTATAATTGTAAGTGGTAGAGCCACGCTGAAGTTATTACTGGTTTCAGCATGAATGGGTCGGCTCGTCCGGGGTAGTACCACCCTCTCACAGAAAACCTACGTTAAGTAACAATGCTCTTGCATTGTTGCGTTTCGTTCGGTCAGTGAAAGCGCCGGATACCCACCTCTCTTTCCCTTTCCCGCTCTCTCCCTCCCCCCATTCCCAACTTTACAAATTCCCTCTCACCAAACACAGGCTGGCAACGCACTTGCGACTCCCCTGGTGTTGCAAGTGTCTATGGACGGTGGTGATGACACATCAGGTGACCCATTTGTCCGTTTGCCTCCTATGATAAAAAAAAGTAAGGCAAAATTATTTTTTTCTGTGTTTATATCGTGTCAACCCTAATAACAACACAGTTACTTTATGAAATCGTTTGTAGCAGTTCTGTTTATTGAATAGTTTTGGTATTGTTTTAACGGTTTACTGCTGCGTTTATCGCTGTTTTGTTGTCTTTTACATTTACTTAAAATGTAGAAACGTTAGATATTACACCTCACGTTTAATATTTGTAATACCCTTTGTGGTTCATGGGCCACAAGCGAAAACTGAATATGAATAACTCGCGAATAGTTACTTTGGGCTAACGATAACACGCAGCGGAAGTTCTCAAATGGAAAGAAAAACGATTATAAAACATTCTTCATTGGTGCTCCGCTCCCTTTGATATTTTTTTTTCTCGAACTGTCTACGCTATTGACCTAGCAAGGTCTTAACAGTTTCACCGGACTACCGCTCCTTTTGGCCTTAGTGTGACGATATATATATAGCCTTCCTCGATAAATGAGCTATATAACACTGAGAGAATTTTTCAAATCTGACCTGTATTTCCTGAGATTAGCGCGTTCAACTAAACAAACAAACAAATCCATCAGCTTTATAATATTAGTATAGATATAACATCTCTTACATTGGATTGATTATAATTCTGTGTAAATAACTTTGGTAAATAAATAAATTATTAATATTAGTCCGATATTAGACATTTTTATACGATTTATCAATTAATCAAAAATATGATAGCCTGCACGAGCTCAATACAAAATATTAATATTACACGTATACAGTCTGCTATACTAAGCATCGTTAGTCTGCCGCAAGCGTAATACGTCACGAACATGTCGATGTCATTGGTGACGGTCGGTGACACTAAATCACAATACTTTACTTATCCAAAAATTCAAACACGCATATGATACAGTCGAGTATATACAATGTCTGGCACAAGCGCAACACGTCACGCGCACGTCAAGAGCAACCTATAAGATTTCCCTCTATCCATTTTTTTTTAATCGCTCTGAAATATGAAAACACGTGACCACAAATCACATTAGATCCGCCGTGAAATTCTATTTTTAATTTAATACAATTCGCGAGATAACGGTCCTAAATAAATGTTATAAGGTGACAATAAAACTGATATCGAATGAAGACAAACATTATATAAAGGAAATATAATAATATTTCGGGTGTTTCACCCACAGGTTATCGTCACCGACCTACAGTGACCCAGTAATAAATTATCCCACAATAATTGCATTGTATTAACCTGATTATTAATGAATTTACAACGTCTTTTGTAATTATCATAGTTATATTTACATATAAGGAAAAAAAAAACAAGTTTGAGTTCATACGCGACAGAAGTGAAATTTAGTATTCTGATTAATTTGTAAGAGAATGAGATGAATACTCTATGGGGATGGTAAACATTTTTCGGCATTACTTTGTAATATTTTAATATATACTAGCGGTCCCGGTGGACGTTGTACTGCATTGCTAATAAAAAAATTCTAAGATTCAATCGCAGCGCCACCTACCGGATCCAATTGTGAATCTAAACCATTCTCGGAACACTAGAACACGCACACAAAATTTCATCAAAATCGGTCCAGCCATTTAGGAGGAGTTCAGTGACATACACACGTACAGAAGAAATTTATATATAAAGATTATCAGTATTCATAATACATAAAACAGAATATTTTTTTAAATTGATTGATAGTCACTACGATCCAAAAGAAAATAATGTGCTATAAATTTCAATGTCTCTCTCTGTCTCTCTTTGTATATATTTAGAGTACATTAAGAATAGGCTATCTCATAGCCTAAAACCTATATTATACAGCTATATTTACAACTATCTCTATTTGGTTACACGTTTTTGTTTCCTAAAATTCAATTCACACCGTCCCATAAGAAATTTCAGTTCAAAAAGTGTATATCGTTATACCATGCAGGTAGAAGAAATAGAACATCACTTCTTTCTATAGAGAGATTTCTTAGAGAGGAAGCATCCATAAATTAAGTTCTGAGTAAAGGGCTGGGAGTCAATAAAGTATGACATCGTATGACGAGTCCGGGTAGTCATAGGATTTATGATATCATAAGATTATCAACTTAATCAATATTATATATCACCTAATATCACTTTTTTTATGCATTGTAGTTGCGCGATTTTTCGCTCGCTGTAACTATGATGTAAGTTTATTATAACCTAAAAATGGCGATAAGGCAATAACGTCATTAAAAACTCCGTCCTAAAATAGCTAAAGGTTAAGTAAAATAAGAATAATAAAAACTTTAAAAAACTCAATAGTTACTTACAGCTACGATTGACGTTTATAGTAAATTAAACAAAAGCAAAACAAAGGTGTGGGCCAAGAGTCTAGAAAAAAAAACTACGACGCAAACCGCGTTTGAGCATTTTAATGAGTTTAAAGTCTATAGATATGGGAAGGTTAAATTTGATGTCGTTTATATAACACTAACTTTTGGTCGCGGCTTTACTCGTATTAATGTAAATTTGATATATCCCTAGGGACTAGTACCTTTTTACTGAATAATGTGCTGTGTCCTTTTCTGTACCCCTGGCAATATGTGTGCTAAATTTTATAATGATTGGTTGGGTAGAAAAAGTGTGAAAGTGTAACAAGTAGAGGAACACACTTTCGTATTTATAATATTAGTAACGATGTTATAATTTGTAAATTTCCTGCAATGTTTGATTTATGATTGCATTTACCAAAAAATGATTTGTAGTATTTAAATAAGTTTGATAATGCAGTCCAAATTTAAAATCGCAAAACGTGTGACGTAGCATCAGAGGATGGGGATCGTCCTGTGATAAGACGGGGCTTAAAAATTTGAAATTCATGTGGCGTAATTTATGGCTGACCTCACCTTTTAGAGTTAGTTACACACAAAATGAACCTTAAACTCATTGTCGATGGTTCCGAATGTATCTTTTTTTTTACGTACGTATACGTGAATCACGATCTGCCCTGGTTTCTATTTCGACACATATTCGCGCTATATTTTTTAACACGTTTTTAATTAACTCGCTCTCTTGACTGTCTGTTTATTTGTCTGTTCAGTAATAATTTTGTAATCGGCTCTCAAGAAACGTGAAGTTTAAAAATAGTACATAAACGAGACTAGACAGTGGGAAATATTTATTAAATAAAAACACTTTTTTTTAAATATTGAGGAAAATGTCAAATGATCAATACATACAAATAAATTGAACTGTCTTCTGTTTGTGTGATATAATCTTTGCAATATCTGAAACGATTTTGACAGGATATTTACGGTTAGATATAGAGCATCAAAATACTCTATATTCAATTAAGGCCCTGAGAAGGCATTTATGAACGTCAAAACTACCACCGGTTCTCAAAACAACCCAGTCATCTAGAAGAACCGGCAAGAAACTCGATCTGGTTTATCTTTTCATAACACATAACATATTTTTCTATTATTAAAGCATACAGATTTACACAGTATTAAATACTAAACCTTTTTACTTATAATATCTAATATCATTGCCACCAACCATGCTATGGTGTCACAACAAAGTTTTTTTTCACCGAAAACTGCGGCTCGTAGGCTTCGAACCTACGTATATCGAGATAGTGTCTGAAGCGCTAAGACTGAACCATTACCACTCCTCTGTGTCGAGGGAGACTGTACACAATTAACGGGAACAATGTATATCCAGATTTAGAATAATCATTTAGCGATAGGCGAATGATTGTCTCGTGATTCGAAAACGTCTGCTAGCAGCGACGAAGTGTACGCTTAAACTATTTAATGGCTTGCAATAATGTTAGCAAAGGTCAAGTTTAGACACTGGTAGGTTCTATTTCTGGAATAAATCATATGGTTCTTATATAATCAACTAGCTTGAAGCTTCTGTTTCTTTTTTTTGTTTAGCTTTCACCAATCCACTTATAAAGTTTAATCGATTTAAAAAGATTAATTCAAAAGTATACTGTTTGAATTTAATAATAAGTTGAAAGAATTCAAACGCAATGCATACAAACAACTTTTCCGCCACCTATTTGTAACATGTTTTCTGCAATTTCGAACAATTATCTCTAGATGAAAGCCAACTTCCACATACCTGTGGCCAATTTGATTGTGTAACAACAAATTATATCTAACGCAATTGCTGTTAGGCGGGGTCCATTGCAAAATTGTAACGCGCTGACGACTTTGTGAACCGTTTCCCGCCTTCGCGATTTGAATTCCGAATGCAGTATGGCGCAACGCAGTGATTGGTTCATACAATATTCAGGGCGACCAATCGCGGCGCGGCTGTGTTGCCGGTGCATCAAAAATTCTATCTGAGTATACAGCCAGTGTGGCGAGCACTAAAAATGATAATGCCCTAACATGGACAGTCGTACAATTTGAAATGAAGAATTCATGCGTCGTTCTCGTTTACATTACGTATGTATATTTATTGATCGGATCGAATCGGGCAATGTGGGTTTGTTTAATTTATCGGTTTGATATCAATTGGCGGATACCTGGTTTGTGATGTATTTTCGGTTACAAAACTTAACTATAACATAATTTCTAATTGAATTGTCTATCAGAAATATTTATTATTTCTTACATATCTCTTCATTTCTGTTATAAGAACAGTCATATTAGTTTTTACAAGGTGTAATCCTAAAGTATACATACATCCTTGTATCCTATGGTTAAAGAGTGTATCTTATTTATAAGAAAATTGAACAAGTATTGAGTTTAACTAGCGTCTGATTGATTACATATTATACATTATAATTTTTGTCTCACATTGGATGCTTTCGACGTGCGACGGCGCGTGTTTAAAAGGTAAAAAAATATTTTGCGGATGTTCGGTCATATAGTGGGCGGTAGGAACTTTGAATATACTTTTACCGCGTCTCTGAGGCACGTCAGGTAAAGGTTCGTCACTTTGCTTAAAAAATATATTACACGTTCATTTTTAGAAAAATCAACGTTTAAATTAATGGTAAAATCGCTTGAGATTTTGAATGAAAATTTTACAATTCAGTTCGTAGCAAAGGTGCTACTGATAGAACCATTCAACCAAACAACCTGCGCGGAAACGCAGCCTCCCGCTATCCACAGGGCAACAACAGCGTTGTAAACATGACGAACTACGCCGCCAAGCGATCTATTAAATAATAATGACATTGTTTGTAAAAGGAAAGGTTACTATGGACATTACTTTTATTTAATTTTAGTGGTGCTTTTGCATTCTTGAAGCTGAAATGAATACTGTTGGTATAAACAATATTCACAGGCCCTAGCGTTAGTTGGTTTAAAAGTATCCATAATTTTAGAAATGTAATTAGATAAGTATTTTTTTATAATAAAATCTGTATTATAAATACATAGATAAATATTTTGTAATACAGTCAGCTGGCAAAACTTAATTTTCAGATTTGTCACGAATATCATAGCTCGTTTGTAAGACTGCAACTTGGCACACTGTACTTCTATAATTTTTCTATTAAATACAATTGATTTCCTTGTATGTTTGATTGCATGTTAATTATGTTTTCGCGCCTTAATTACTTAAGTGGTCATTGTGAAATTTTGCGTACTCACTGTCAGAAGTACAGGAAAAGACACATGGTACCTTTAAGCCTGAATAAGAGTCCTCTTCTAGGGACATTTAGGGAAATCTACATTACCACGGACAAAGCCGCGAGCAAATGCCAGTTCCTATTAATCTAAATCTTGAAGGTTAATTCAAGTAACATTTACTATAATTGCCAAAAATATATTTACAACTTTTGATATTTGATCAGTTCCAAAAAATGCTATTACGTTGAAGGCCAGAAAATTACTATTTATGATATCCTGCAGTTTTTCCTATTTTTTTTTAAATTTTGGTAATAACGTTTCTTGATTATAATTTCTTAGTAAATATTAACCTTATTTCGCTTTTGATTACTCTAAGATAATTCATTAAACCTTGATTACGTCTTGTCTACGCTATTAAAATAACTTAAAATGCTCTTTTAGTAAATATAAATTAAAAAATAAAACAAGGGTATGTCTATACATTTCTATCCAACCTGTCGTAAAGGGCAAACAAGACGTATGGCTGTAGCAGTAACGTTGTCTAGCGTTAAGGGATTTTTTTATTGTTACCAGTGAATTGTGTTGGGGTATGGCTACCCCAGTGTTGCATTGTTAATGCCATTCAAATGATGTGTGCGGTCGTACGCTTTTGTGCCGTGTTATTCTTACGTCCACTATTTTAATAATTAAATATTCGCTTGCGGAATGCATTCAGATTTCAAACACACAATGTAATACGCCTCTTCCATATAGACATTCAATATCTATTCCTATGTAATATTATAAATACGTAAGAGAATTTGTTACACTTTTCCGCGTCAAGTACCATGCAATTTTGCATTTTGTAGGTGTCAAGCAGTCATACTCAACCTGCGGTCCGCCGGGTCTTTGTAGTTGGTCCACGCAATTATACTTTATTTTCAATTATTTTCAATTTCGTGCCCATCAGAAAAACTATGAGCACGCTGAGTAAATTAAATAGATTCCAGATGTATGACCGCAATGTATTCCTTATGATATAAGGGTTATACCAAGCCTGTTTTATTGGACAACCATTTTTTACTACGTTAATACGTTGTTAATTTGAAATTACGTTTTTTTATTTGTATTAAATATTTGTAGTTTGCGGTCCACGACACCGTGTGGGAAACGTGTTTGTGGCCCGTTTAAAAAAAACGGTTGAGTACCACTGGTGTAAATAAAAGGACATAGGGTTCGTAAAAAATGACTATTCTAAAAGGATGAGTCAAACCCACATTAACGCGAAGGAAGCCGCGAGCAATAGTTAGTATGATTGAATGATTTAATAAAAACGTTTATCGTTTAGTGGATAGCATGTACGGACACAGTGTCGCTCGGCGTAGGTTGGAACCCTGCAATAAGTCGTAAGCAAAAGTCGAGGCAGCCATAAGGACTGACGACAGAAGTGAAAACTCAAAACAATGGAAAACTGTGTTTTTTTTTAAATTTTATATGAATTGTTGTCTAAATTATTTAAACTTCATAATTTATAATTATAACATTAGTTAGGTTTTCACATGAGTATATCAGATGAAGTTTGAAAGTAGACTGGGGATACAGAGAATTTTAGGAGTAACAGGTTAGCATGGTATGGGCATGTCATGAGGAGAGATGAAAACCATGTAACTAGAAAAGTTTTAAGTATGTTGGTGGATGTATATAGGAGTAGAGGAAGACGGAAAAAGGTATGGGAGGACTGAGTGAAAAATGATACGTGTGCAAAAGGTGTGAATACTAAGATGACATCTGATAGACGAGAGTGGAAAAGGAAAACATGTTGTACCGACCCTACTAAGGTGGGATAAGTATAAGAAGACGATGATTCAAATTCAAATTCAAAAACACTTTATTCATTTTAGGCCCTAAGAAGGCACTTATGAACGTCAAAACTACCACCGGTTCGGAAAACAACCCAGTCATCGAGAAGAACCGGCAAGAAACTCGATCTGGTTTATCTTTTTAACAAATATATATAATATTTAGAATAATAATATATTCTATATAATAGTAAATTTCACAAACGTTTTTAATGGATGCACAGAGATGAGTCAATTCCAGACATCACCATCGTTCACATATTGATCCACTCTATAATAGCCTTTTGACACCAAAACCCGCTTGACATGGCGCTTAAATTCACAATCCGGCAAATCGGTAATATCCTTTGGGACTTTGTTGTAAAATCTAACACTATTTCCCAAAAAACTGTTACTGGTTTTACTAAGTCTAAAATGTGGGACAACCAGTTTGTCACAGTTTCTAGTATTTAGAGTCGGGTTTTCACATCTATCACACTCCGAGTAATAATTGTATACATTTTTATACAGTTTATTCATTGATCGAGCTCAATACACTCGCATCTTTAGTCTGGCGTAAGCGCAATACGTCACGAGCATGTCGAGGTCCTCGGTGACACGAACCCATATATTTAACCTACCAAAAATCGCTCAACGTAAAAAAAAGTTAAAAAGTACCACGAAACTAATTATATTGAGATCATTAGTAGACTTATCATAATAGGTCTCGTATAATTAAAGCCTCATAAAAGAAGCTCAATTGTCGATACGAAATTAAACATAATTATTGACTTTGTCTTGAGAGATTTTGTCGCAACTCAAAGAAGTGAAGAGAAATAATACCTATAATTATTTTCTCATTTGCTTCCTTCTCTTAAGATGTCGCGCTAACGGTCCGCCTTGAATTTTGATCGAAACGGGATGGGAAAATCAAAGAAAAGTTGCGAATAAAGAGCGAAGTCGCCGAGATTATGTTTTTTTACAATTATGACCACGGCAGGTGGGCCCTCCGTGCCAATATCGGATCGGTAACGACTTTTTTTTTTAAGTCTTTCAAACTCCCCCACGATACAGGTTGTTGCAAATTTCTTTCAAACGTAATTTAGAATTCGATTATTGTATGAGATTAATGTATTTGTATGGAAAAATATTTTTTACTGAATATTTATCGAATTTACATTTTAGATATATATACTAATATTATTACTTATATTATAGTTTGTTTAAGTATTGATTTATGTATTTCATGTATCGTATAAAGTTTGTGTGTAAGCCCCGTTGGATTACTAAATAAAAGTCAATATTTTAACGATTAAGAGTTTATATTCTTTGCATATTACACACTAATTAATTAAACATAAACACGTATTTTATTGTATACACGTCTGATTACATCTATGTCCACAACCAGACTGGTGTAGAATATTATATTGGGACGGGAAAACGATGAGTAGACAGGGGCATATCCGTAGCATGCACTCTATAGATATGCAAGTGTGCGTCCCTACAGTCTGTTTGCTTGATCGCGCTAATCTCAGCAACTAATAGTCCGATTTGAAAAATTCTTTCAGTCTTAGATAGCTCATGTATCGAGCAAGATTATAGGGTATATATAATCACACCAAAGTTCAATCAAGAATGTTTCATAATCGGGATTACCGTACGTATTATTTAAAAAATCTTCACCTTCTAAAGGTAGCGTTAACCCACAGTAACTATTCCATGCGCACGAAGTCGCGGGCAGAAGCTAGTTAGTTAAATATATTATGACGAACCCTTGAGAATAGTATTATTTTTGGGGTGTAAGATAGGTACCCTATATATTTTTCTGTGCCTCTGACAACTCGCCTACAAAGTTTTATGGTTTGTTGAATAGTTAAGTCGTGAAAACGTAACAAACAACAAACACATATGCGCATTTATAATACTGGTGACGATATAATACAACAGACGGCTCTTTGGAATATAAAATATTGAAAAAAATTGGTTGTATCATAAATCTTATTTGTATTTCAATCACAGTAATCGAATTTACGTGCCAAATTAAAGTAAAATGTGAAACGTGGCGTAATTTTGATTGAGCTAAATAATTTCATCATCGCAATTAAATATGTCGGTCCCTTTGTCGTACATATAAAATCTATGCAATAAATATTATACTAGCGGGTCCAGCGAACGTTGTCCTGCCCTGATAATAAAAAAATATCGTAGAATCGGATCGAAGCATCACCTACCGAATCCATTTGTGAATCTAAACTATTCTTGAATACACTGGAACATACACACGGAGAGAAGAATTATATACCAGGTGTAAGTTTAAACGCTTGCATTATTCTAAGATATGACACTTCATGGTCACATTTAACATATAAAATAATAATATCAAAACAAATACTAATAAACAACCAAGAAAACCTAAGTTAAAGTTTGTTTTAAAAAGAAAATAGTTTATAAAACTGTATGGGAAAAGGGGAAAAATTGGGGGAAAAAATCTCTATTAAAAAAGTGAGTGAGATAGAACTAGGTCAATCTTTAAAAATATTGACAGTATGGGCAGATTGACATCCAGTTGATGTACTGTAAAGGAAATATTTTTTGTCAGTTTCTTCATTAGTACACCAGTGCAAAACCTTTTAACAAAATTAAAAATATTTAATAAAAAAAAAAATTAGTTCAAGCGAGCCAACCCGCGTGCAGCTTAATTTATATAAGTGAACTAGCGGGCCCGGCAGACGTTGTACCGCCCTGATTATGAAAAAATCCTTGACAAATTATATACTAAAACGTTCCTCAACAATCACTCTATCCACCGGTGAAAACCGCATTACAATCCGTTCGGTAGTTTTTGAGTTTATCGCGAACAGACAGACAGACAGACGCGGTAGGGAACTTTGTTTTATACTATGTAATGATAATGATAATCTTCTGAATACACATTTCTACAATTATTTACTTATAATGAATAAATTGAAGTTCATTGACGTTGGTGAGACGTTGTATAATGTAGAGATACAGGGTGAGACGCGTCGTCGCGTTGTTTCGTTCCTGACGTATACATTTTAATGACATCACCCCTGTTCGCGACATAACCCTTGAGAAGTTTGTGTTGACATGTTTTTTGTTTAGTCTTTATTTTTTGTTAATATTCCACAGTATTTCATCGGTAGTAAACTTACGACGAGTCGTGGTGGTCTAGTGGTTATGATTGATGGAATATGATTTCGATGTCCGCAGGTTCAAATCCCGGCATGTACCAACGAATTTTTCGGAATTCGCGTACATTTTATAATTTAAATTGGTAACATTATACGCTGACGGTGAAGGAAAACATCGTGAGGAAACCTGAAACTGAGAAATGTTCTTGTAGTACTACTATATGTGGGAAAACATATAACTGTGGATTTCTTAGAGTTGGTAATCATCAATACGTCTTGGATTGGCTTGGTGATTATGCCCATCCCTTCCTTCGGGAAGAGGCCTATGGCCCAGCAGTGGGTCTCTTACATGCTGATAATGATAAAACTTTAAGACCTTCCTTGTTAATTAATCAATAAATTTTATGAAACAAAAGTCGCTTTTTGCCTCTGGTTTTCCCTTAGATCTTCGACGCTATGGGACGAATTTTTATACAATTCCAATGTGATTTACAGAATTTCTACCAGAAGGTTCGCATATATAGTATATATATCAGTCAATATATTTCATCAGTCAATCCACTCGAACACTGCGACACGTATATACGTGTAATATATTTTATTTATGTATTGAAACCAAATTGTTTTTTAATGTGTAAATTTCTATAAGCGCGCTAGACGGCATTTTTGACAGGAGATAAATTTATAATTTCCCGTCACGACATGCTATGTAAGCATGACCGGCCGTACTGAGCTTGTGCGGCTTGCGTCAGACTAGCGACGCGTAGTACAGGGGCCTGTGTACATGTGATATTGATATTTTGCAGCTCCTCATACGTTTGATTGATTAATAGACTTTATAAAAATGTATATAATTATGGCTCCGAGTGCCACTACATATGAAACCCCACTAATGTTAATAATTTCAATAAACAAATTCTAAAATTTAAATATTGTCATTCACACTATAAGTAATATGGAAATTCAGAAGAGAATACAATTATTTTTCATTGTTTTGAGTAATCACTTTGTCTTCAGTCCTTATGAGTGCCGCGATCTTTTTTGGCTATTTAATTTTTACCCTATATTATATAATATCTACTCTAAAAATTCACCAGAATACCTTTGACTATAGTTAGTTGTTATCTACTTATTCTTTTATTTGTTATAAACCTACCTGATCTCAATCATAATTAGACTTTGAGAATTTTTTTGATGTATTTACGCAATCCGTAGGTGGTAGAGCCACGCTGTAGCTATTACTGCTTTCAGCATGAATGGCTGGAACGGAAAGGAACGGTGAGTTTCGTTAGGTCAGTGAGAACACCGGAGACCCACCTCCTCTCTCTTCTCCCCCTCCCTTTCCCCCAAACACAGGATGGCAACGTACTTTCGACCCCCCTGGTGAATGTTAGTGTCTATGGACGGTGGTGATCACTTAATATCAGGTGACCCAACTGCTCGTTTGCCTGCTATGACATAAAAAAAAATCCGAGGCCCAATTCTAATACAATTAAAAAGAGGAGATAACCTCTTTCTAATGAAAAAGAATTGATTTATAAATGACCAAGGTCTGAGGTACCAAACATAAAAAAGGAAACAAAAAATTCTACCGAATTGGGAAACTTGTTTTTCTCTTTAAATTAGTTAAAATCCTTAAAAGAGAAATGTATTAAACCAATGTCGTTGAGATAGTTAAAGGCGGTCAATTGCTTTTCCATCGAAAACCTGAAACAATATCACAGGTAATTTTATATAGGAGGGGAACGAAACTAGAGTAGGGTATGCTAACAAAGTTACTGTCAGTCGTTCAATGGATTAATCACATTGAAAACGAATCAATTATTCCGTTTCGTGAAACACTAATTAATTTCTCTATAGTTTTACGTTTTTGACAGACTAAATATTGTTTTACCGTGTTTTTATAAAAAAAAAGTTGCGACAGTCTTACGACTGTAACTGGAATATAAACAGTCCCTATCGACTGCCGACAGAAGTGAATACTTAAACAATGGAATAACGGTGTTTTCTTCTGTATCCTTAAATTAGTTTTAGTGTGAATTACTTATACAAATTTCCTAATTTGTAATATGAGATTATTATCATTAATTAGTCTGGTGTTCACATCTATTGACGCTCGGAACAATAATAATATATACATTTTTATAAAATCTATTAATCAATCAATATTAGATGTATACTACGCGTCGCTAGTCTGACGCGAGCCACGCAAGCGCAATACGCACGGTCACGCTTACTATCATGTCATAACGCGAAATCATAAATTTATCTCCTATTAAAAATACCGCTCAACGCGCCTAAAGAGGTTTTCACTTCAATAAACATGTGATGTTATTTCGTTTCTATCACATCCTATCGAATATTATAAATGCGATTGTGAGTTTGTTTATTTGTTATCCTTTCACGCCTAAACTACTCGATTAATCATCGGGAAATTTGGCATACACGTTATGAAGGGTAAGAAAAGGATATGGGTAACTTTCATTAGGAGAGAAAGACTTCCCGATATGTCAAATCTACATTAACAGAGGCGAAGCCGCGGACAAAAACTACTTTTTTTTATTGTAGCACGGCAAAATAACTGCACTATGAGGAATGGCAAGCACAGTACAAGCCAAAAACAATGACAGCCACCGAGAGACATGCCATCCTTCGCCAGTCAACGCTGTCATGCCGGCCTGTATAAATGCCTCTTCACGTTACGCTTGAAGGACCTCATGTCATAGGAAGCAGGAGACTCTATAGACAAAACAGTTCAGTATACTTGCTCCTCTATTTCTGAACCGATTTTCTTTATCTTGTTCTATGTATAGTACCTGGTGACGAGCTGTTTTGTCAGTAAAAATAATTTGGAAACAATTTTTTCTCGTTACTATCTTTACACGTCATGTATAACGCTCTTTACGTCTACAGTCTACTTGTATACGCCTTGGTAAGAATACTTGAATAATATTGAAACTTAAAAAGTAATGACTTCTGATCGAATTTTGGCCACTGGACGACCTCTACATTTTGAAATCAATCAACTCGTGTAGGCCACATAGTATGACAAAGAAACATATGTACTGTACACTCGAATTCGTCATCTTCTCCTAGACTAAAAACGGGAACGGTAACCATAGTAATTGGTCAATTTTGAAGTATATGACAAGATACAAGAGCGTACATTGACGTCCTAGCTTATGTTAATTACGCACCAGGAGTCGAACCGAGTGCCTCGCCGGCAATCAATCGTCAATAAATCATAAATGGCGTTCCCATTGAACAGGAAAATAAACGAGTTTCTTGGAACCGTCACCGATGCGTCGTAAACGAGATCGATTCAGTGTTGTTGCGAAATTTCTTATAGAACGCTATTTACTAGATTGCCAACTTGCGTTCTCTAAAGCCCTGTACACATGGACGTCTTTAGCCGCGCGAGAAGGCATCTCCGGTTTAACAGATATACACGTAGCAATTTGCTCTATTAAAATACTATTTAATCTACACGTAAGGCCTAGTGTTCACTTGCTAAGTTTGCTTTGTCGATAGAAGTTAACACAATAATATCGATACCAAAAATATCAAATGAAAAAATATGTCAGCCTTCAAAATGACTATCTCCAATTGCGATAATATTTTAATTATGGTTAGCTCTTATTTCAATAATCATAAGACATCAATAAGACATTTACCTATCGTTACGATATCAGTATGAGCCAAACGTTCTTATATAAAGGACTAGCTATGCCCGCGACCCCGACGGCGTGGAACCTAATGTAAAAAAAAACAATGACTAATAAAATCATCTGAATATATTAAGTCCGTTTACTTATCTACTTTTCTCTCGTACTTAAGTCGCGTCGTCATTAAAATTACAATAACTTTTGATATAATGAACCGATTTTAATGAAACCAATACTAAATGTTATTCGAGGATATACTTCATGATTTTTTTGGTGAGGTTTTATCGTGAACGCAGTGTTTTAGCAGTGATGCGTGTTCAAACAACAGACAGATATACAGAGACATGTTGAAATGTATTTTATTACTTATTCCAAGACACCTGCAACAATTTTTTTCACAAAAATCTAAAAATTACAGACACATTCGTTTTGTCTTCTTATTATATGTATAGATGAAATGACATACATTAACAGCATGGGTTGCAGTGAAATAGACAGTCCCAATTGTTGTGTTTAGGTCCATATTACCCATATTTAACGTGTTAAATATTCTAAAAATATAGACGATATCGAGTTAAGGCGACTGATTTATCGCTTTTGATATCTCCATATCATCGAAATGAATATTAATATAACATATCGATGCTTTTTTAAACTTCCGTTCCTATACACGGTATAATATATTTAGATGCTGTATATGGTGGAATGTGGTATCTTAATGTCACGTCTTGTCTCTATGATATTTATTACATTGTCTCTATTTTATTACATACCTGTAACTATTTCTCTTTAGGTCGTATTATTCTAGAATTGGATGCAAACTTTTCTACCTAATTCGTCCCACTTTATACCCACAATTACTATAAATGATCGTGCACTATATCGAAGTTAATTATTTTATAGATCGAATACTATGGATGAGTCTATTGTTGCGGCGAACATTTACAGGTGGTCTTACAATTTCACTACAACAGTCATTTTATTATATTTGGTCCACTACTATAGATGCCAATATAATACAATATTTCTGGTCAAAGACCCAGAGGTAGGCCCAAAACAAATTGAAAGTATGTAGTGTGGAAGGATATGGAAGAGTGCAGTTTTCCAATGCGATGTCAAGGACAGAGAGAAGTGGATAGGAAAAGTACGTAAGGCTGACCATACCACCATTTTGGGACAAATAGTCAGGGAGAGAGAAGAGAGAGACAATAGATGGCAAAAACCCCTAAAACAGTCTTAAACCCTAACCAAATCGTATACTAACTTTTATTGGCTATCTAACAAGAATGGCCATTTTTCATCCGCACAAAGTAGACGAACAACTAACCCAGTTAAACTGTAAAATAAAAGATAATTTTCAATCAAATTTTCTCAAAAACTGACACCGCTCAAAAAACGGCCAAAGTTAATTAAGCCCAATTAATTTATATTTCTCGGTAACCCATTCACCAGAGGGCCCGGTGTCGAGAAAGTGGCCAGATCTTTTGTAAAGGTAAAATAATGAGATATATGCGTTGCGAAATACCGAGTGACGGCTGTGGAACAATCGCTGGTGCTCTAAATTTTTTGCAATTAGTAAATCAGGCCTCCGGACTTTTCCTTTTCGACTTTTAAAAAGTCGATCAAAATTTTGTACGCCGTTTAAACTGGTTGTCACGATCTGGTAATATTGTTACCTTGACGGGGAAAAATATAGTAATTACATGAAATATTGTTCCAAGAGAAACGTGATTAATCTTAGTAGCGCGAAAGTGAATGTGTGGGATACTGGAGAATGTCCCAGGCTCCATAATAATCAGTTTAGTCGAAATAATATATTTCCGAATATATACCAACAGTTTGTAATTACTGGCCCAATTTCCATCACTCATACCATTCTTGGTCAATCTATGACGAACTCTTTAAAAAGTGGTCTAACTTCGAGGTCGAGGTCTCATGGAGTCATTGGTCACCCGAAGATGATTTTAGTTGCAATCTGAAACACGTTTACGTGTAAATAAAAAAAAACAAGCCAAATGCATAAGCAGTATACTTAGGCGTTGTTGATTTCTGGGGTTCATTCAACATCCATCTAGTATTCGAAAGGAGTATAGATACTTGCTAGATTGCAACCGCAGTCGATCTATTTTTGTTTGTCATATTCTTGAGTATATATGGAGCTATAGAGAGTTTTATAGGTTAGAAAATCGTGGTAGTCGAGTGATTTGGACACCGGCATGTATCAACGAATTTTTTAAAATTTTCAACATTTACTAACATCGGTAACGCTATCGGCTGGCGGTGAAGGAAAACTTCGTGAGGGAACCTCAAACTGAGAAATGTTCTTATAGTGCCACAGTATGTGGGAAAATATAAAACTGTTTATTATTCGGAGTTTGAAAATCGTCAATATATTGTGGGCTGGTGTGGTGATTATGCCCATACCTTTCTTCGAGAAGAGGCCTATAACAGGCCTGCAGTATGTCCCTTATAATATGCTGATAATGATGAGAACTAAATGGATAGAGATGGAAGTAAGCATTAGAACTTAGAAGCCGTATTAGAAATAGTGCAATCGCGCTCGGATGAAAATAAAAGATTAAGATGATACATCAAACCTTTGATAACGGCATCTATTTTAATAGCATCCGACTGATAATCAATTTGATTTCTTTATAACCTTATTATAATCGATAGCTCATTATATATTTAAATTTGCTTGATAACATTTTAATGTTGACCATACATTAGGAATCAAACACTTAAGCTAATATTAAATTATACCGTATTCATTTGTTTCTTCTTTTGCCGACCATCGCATTTTATTTGCATACAATTTTGTGACACCCGATTAATCGGAATCAGAGGCGCGGTTAGGGTTGTCATTCATTAGTTATGTCGAATTAATCGATTTCATGTCAGTTTCAATATTAAGTTTGTGTTTATTTTTGCTATACCTTAATTTAAAGCGCTATTAATTTTTATTTTCTCAAATATTTTGTTTGCGGCGGACATATGTATTAGATAAATTTATTAACGAATCGCATTGGCTCTTATGGTATTTTAAAGATATTTTACTCTTATCTATTCATTTTTGCCAATTTAAATTGTTTTTTTTATTAAATACATTTCATTAAATTATTTTCTGTGTTATTTGTCTCAAAATGAATAACGTTAATAAATAACTATATTTAAATATTATATTATCTTATTTGTGTTAGTGAAAAAGTGTAACTGCTACATTAACTGGTGCCTGAGTTTTCACTCTCATGGAAAGTTTTGTTGTTTCACACTTCACAGAGATTATTAGGTACTGCTTTTATCTCAATTAATGATTTAAACTTTTTTAGTGTAATTTTGCAATTGCTACTAACCCCGTGTCATTCTTTGGCCAATCTAAAGTTATCTCTGTTAGATATAATCATTATCCCTTTGCATGTGTACAAAAGCGTCGTGATGTTCTAGTCAAAATTGGTCTGGTAGTTTTGGATGCTCATGCGGATATAAAATAATGATATTGTATAAGTTAATAATACTCTCCGCAACATGATCATCTTATTTCATTTATGTATCTACAAAGCACACATGTTCAGAAAAAGAGGTATATACCGTGATTAACTTATAAAAGCCATTTCTGTCTGCTTAATATATTCTCAGATGAGAGTTATTTAGCAGACGGGTACTATTACTACTTAGATTAAACTATACAGAGCCGGCTATCAACCACAAATCTGCGATATATAGCAAAAGTTTTCATAACATTCACTAAAAATCTCCAAACATCGCTAAGCTTCAATAAAGCTCAAAGATGTGTGACAAAACTCGCCGCTTATTAGAATAAAATTGTATTAATTAGACACAGTATCCGTCCACGTTAAATTAAAGTTAATATGGACACGTCAACCCTATTTTCGATAAGTGTTACGGAAACGTTTAATGGCACGTTACACTGTATAAATGTATTCATATATATTTCTTCCCATATCGTTAGCACTCTAACGTATTAAAGTTTACGCGTATCATCCGGTCAGGTGATAATGAAACTTATATAACATCTTAACATAAATTATAATTAATATAAAAGTCAACGGGAGAAGTTCTTGTTTTAAATCGTGAAGCGAGTTCTTACGTTAGAGCGCCTTGAAAGATGTGCCTGGGACCGCGACATTAATAATTCAGTTCCGTCCTCCGGTGCATTTGTTTGGTGTGCCGATGTGAAGGCTCCTACTACTGGAAACTCGAACTGGTTGCGTTCAATTTACGACCACTACGAATTAGTGTCTATTGGTAATCGATAAAAATTACTCCAGGCATAATTCAACTCGGTAAACGTTTTAGTAGCAATAATAAGATATAGGTAGGATTTGGATGGTGGTAAGACTTTTTCTAAGTTTGCCTGGTTAGCTACTAACCTCAAGTTAAAAATCTGTCAACAAGCACATATACATTTATTCCAGCAGCTGCAGTTGAGAAGGAGTTGCCCTTTAAGGTGTTTATCATTTTAAACCAAGTTGTCACTTAACATTGGTTGAGATTGTGTGAGGTATGAAAAAACAAACTAATTTTGTATTAATTAAAAAAATCAGGTGAATTGTTACTGAAATTACCTTTTAAATCTGGGCTTATAAGCCTTACTTTTGTACAGTTTAAGTATAAGAGTATACTAAAAAAGAACTGTATTTTTAATTTTGAAGTCAATGGTAATAAGTAATGACCTTCTGAATATTACAGTTTGGTTGCTTTATATAAAACATATGTCAGTACATACTGCCAATCGAACCTTCGAAACTCACATTCGCATTTATAATATTAGTTAGGAGTTAGGATTTTTTACATTGCTATTTAAAAAATCTAATACGTAAACGTTGCCCAGTTAATACTCTAAACAGTTCTTTATCCCACTTTAAAACGTCATCAAAATTGGTTCAACCGTTTCAGAGATATTAGTTCGAATACTTCAGTTATATTTGTATGTCTAAATTAAACAGTGTTTTTTTTTTTTTTTTTATCGTAGCTCAGCAAAGTGACTGTACTGTGCCTGATGGTGAGCACAGTATAATCCAAAAACAACGGCGACTACCGAGAGACACGCTATCCCTCATCCCTCGGCGGTCGCCGCTGTCATGCCGGCTTGCATAAATGTCTCTTCACATTACGCTTGAAGGACCCCATATTATAGGAAGGAGGGAACACACTGGCCGGGAGATTGTTCCATAGCTTCACGGTACGGCAGAGATAAGAGGTTGCGAACTTTTTAGTTCGTGCCCAGATAGGATTTACCGTAAAACTATGGCTCCGAAGCCCAGCGCGCGTGGTTCGGGTATGAAAAGGAGAGGAAGGGATTAAATTAAATAGCTCTTCAGAACACTCGCCATGATACAGACGGTAGAACACGCTCAGTGAGGCAATGTCTTGAATGCAGTGTTGAACAATTAAATTATCATCTTTATGTTATTGCCAATTTGTGATAATTTGTTAGTAAATATTGTTGCAAGTTTTATTACGTGTTGAATTTTTCACCTTTTACTCGATTTACGAGGTTTAAAAGTGAGTGTTAAACGAGAACTTACGGTAAAGGGCACGGCTACGCTATCTCTGAAGTTTCGCCGTCCTGTGCGATCTTTGTTTGTTGATATCATACTCGAGGCTTCCACCATCCACTGCTCTGTTATCATGAATTATTCAAACCGATCAAGTCGGTACTAGAAGTTATCGGTGCTCCGACGTCTTTTATATTTGAGGTGGTTTTTATGGAAATATCTATCTTATTAGTACAATTTTGATGCAATTTGGGGATTACTTGTTTAGCTTTTTAATGAGTAGACGCTTCTCTGGATTTGAAAATCTGTTACAGAGCATCTATACAGCTGTTCTAATGATTGCACTTGAGAATCACTTGAAGTCATCACTCAGAGCTAATTACTTTATTATGTTAACTTCTCGCCTTTCGTTATTTTTACTCAATCTATCAAAAATCAAAAGGGTCTCACGAATTAAAAAGGCACTTACGGCTTGTTCCCGATTTGCGAATCGTTACATCATTCATTTCATTTTACTTACTTCCTTGCTTTCCATTCTACCTTTATCATTACACTATTTTGTATCAAAATCCCTATTAGGATTTCCTACTTGACAGGTTAGTTACTTAAGTTACTGATTTTTTTTTTATTGTTGCACTGCAAAATGACTGCACTATGCCTGACGCACAGTATTGGTAAGGTAAGCACAGTACAATCTAAAAACAATGGTGACCACCGAGAGAGAAACTATCCATCGCCGGTCGCCGCTGTCATGCCGGCTTGCGAAAAACTGGATATGCACAGGCTGATCTCGAAACGTGACCCTCAGAAGCGAATCACTATGACGGGCTTTTTCGCCATATATATGGTGGTTGCGACTCAGTCAGGCTGTAAAACCCTACCACCCCGCTTTCACCATTGCCTCGTTCGTTATTCAGCAGGGTGCACCACGTGCAGGTGAGGTTGGCTTGGGTATCTCAAGTCTTATGATGTTATTCGACACCCCTTACAACCCAAACACTGTATTCCTTAGTGTCTTGTTCTTACTGATATGTTACTGTGCCAAATTATACCTGATTCAATAATTAATACAAGGAACTTCGTTCTATGCGGAGAAAAATGAAAAAAAAAATGGTATATTATAAGACACAATTCTTAATTTGACAAGGAAGCCGAAGAATTAAACCACGACGACCCCTCATATCCTGAGATTTTAAAATTAAAACTATATAAATTCTAATGGCTGGGTGGTATAGCATGCCAATTGTGTCCAGGATTAGCTCTTAAGGCAGACAATGAGAGCAAAAAAGAAAATATAACTGTACGAAGAGACAGACAAAACTATAATTTTATTTATAAAAACCATATAATAGTTTAGATTAACCCAGTAAAAAATAATAAAAATTAGTTGTATAGTCTGCGAAAAAATTGCGAACCAACAAATATATTAAAAATAACCGGAACCTTCTTATTTATGTTAAAAAATCAGCAGTGGGAAGTAACATAATCGCATTCTATGACGCATAATCACCTACGTAATTACAAAAGCTTTTTTTGACTATTATTATAAAAACAAAAACGAGTGTTAACACTAATCCAGATGCCTAGATTAAACTTAATAATATACCTAGATTTTAAACACGAGATCTTGTAAAGATTTAAGAAAACGTAGCTGTTCAAAGCAATTTCATGTTTACATAATTATATGAAAATTATCGCACGCGATTTATGTGTTGCTTTGTGCGGAAAATATGCAAGCTTCATTAAAATTAAATTCTTTCGAAATTAATTAACTCAGAGAATGTTTGTTTCCCGAAGTTCTTTTATTGGTCTGCAATGAGATACGTTGACATAACCACGTCATTATAATTAGTATTTTTAATATCATTAATAAAGAAAAACAAAATGTTGATATAGAAACTTTTGGTTTACTTATATGGCCCTTTTTTAACAGTTATTTGTCCATAATTTTTTGTATCTCCAAAAGTGCAAAAATGTATACCTTGTTATTTTGGATTACTTGCGGCATATATTAGTAAGAAACTGTTCTAAAATTTTCAGAACGAAATCCAATCTATGGCAATTTTTACGTATTTTCGATGCGTGCCCTCGCGTGCCTCCACAAAAAAAGTCCTATATGTGTTTATTAATAAAAGAGCTGTTCAGTTGGGTATTGGGAAGTTAAAAAGTTATTCTTGTCCCTCCATTTTGTTATAACTGGTTCTTAAGCATCAGTATGTTCCTCATACAATTAAGACGAAGGCGAATATGTTAAAAAAAGCATCAAGTAATGTTAGTCATGAATATTGTGTGTGTACGTGAAGCCAATCTAATTAATGTATTAAAAAAATAAGGCTTTAAATATAACTACTCTGGAAGAATCCATCCGATTCTTTTGTGTTTTAGAAAACGTATCACTTGCGAAAAACTGAACCACTTTGATTGCATTTTTGAGACGGCGTGTCTCGATGAAAATTTAACATACCATAACTCTCTACATGTTGTAGCATGTTGCGACATATAAACATTATCGATAGAGTTATAATAAGGAAAACATAAGAAAAGTAATTTTCATGAAACATCGTATAGATTTTTACGTTAACGAAGTCGCAGCTACCACTAAGTTAAATAAAAACCTTTATAAAAATTAAATATTCATAAGAATACGTGTTGTCCACAGCGAGCGGCGAGGAGTATTAGATGCGGGTGCTCTTCAAGCTTTGGCGGGCGAGAGCGTCCATGAAAAAGAAAGACAGGTCTCTGAGTTGATACTCCAATTACAAATGGTGAGAGAACAACTATTGGCGCAACAAGAACATGCTAAGGTAAGATATGAGCATTATTTGGTGAAACAAATTCTGAAAGGTGATGCATGAATGTTGGTGGTGAATGCTGAAACAATGAAATCATCCGAATATATTTAGAATGAAAATAATACGATTGATTCAGCGTCTTAGAATTTATTATTGTAAGTGTATCTAGAAATAAAGTAACACCCCAGAACAATTTTAATTGAAATAATTAATAAGTCTTCTGTAATTTCTTTTCATACTTTCTTATAACTTTCAACGATAACGAGATATATTGAAGATTCTAAACCATTCATATTAAAATTGCATAGGTATGTAAAACCATATCCAGATTTTATTGGTTCGTGTTTTTTGGAAGCTTAAATATCAAATTTCGTATAAAATCAGTTACACTGATGACCTATTTGCGTTTCTGCCAAGTTGTTTTATCATATACTGCTTGAATTATGTTGATACGGATTAATTAATTTTGTGATTTTTTCATCTTTCACAAATTGCAAAATCACTTATGTGTCCACGTTCTAACGTTATATTATATTTTACTGTCTTTCTAATAATCACTATTTGTCAATTTTCGTGTAATTAATTGCTGAACCAAATAACAACGATGGAACCGTAAAAATAAGATTTATATTCCAGCTTCCCTCAGATAAGTCGTTTAATATTCTTACTAAGACTTACTTTTATTCTCTTCGAAGTTATACTATAAACAGTTTTGATATAAAACATTTATCTGTTAAAAACATACGTAATAATAGTCGCCTATCTAGACCTCTCCTTGCCAAACACCCAATTAGATTGGAGACTCGTCACTTTGTTCTCTATCCCTTTATCCTTTAGTGTCCAGACAGTATTTTGCATGCAAGCTCACGAATTCAAAATGGAGACGCGGCTTGTTCCCAATTTTCAGATCCCTGCATTGTTCTTTTAATTTTGCTTAGTTTTTCGCTTTCTTTTCTATCTTTGTATATAGACTATTCTGTATCAAAATTCATATCTCCTGCTTGACAGGTTAATTAGTTGTTTAATTTCTTATGTTTATTTTTCGTGTATGCCTTGTTGATCTGACTGACTGTTCTGTTAGTTCCATTGTCGATGACATACTTATTATTGATATATTTTCTAAGCTTATTATATTCTTGATTAACATATTGCAAGTGTACGTTGTATTATAATTCCGGAATTTTAAATGAAAATATCAGAAACAGCGTTTGAAAAATTTTATGATGTTATTAGTATTTTTACTAACTGTGATAACGTATGTAGGAGTTTTTGGCTGGTTTTTAGTCTGTCATGTAGTGGCTTTTTATAGTGAATTTTATATTTTATTCATAACCTTGTGTCATTTGACTTTATATTTCGTAATATTGGTGGCATTTTACGTAATATAGTTTCGTTATTGTACGCAAGTGAAGTGGAAGGAAAATAATCTACGAAGCATGAATTCTAAAATGCCCTGGAAAGTTCTAACGAGGAAGGACACCATCTTGTTAGAACATTGAAATTATCGCAAGACACTTATAATATTATTATCTACTCGACAATGGTAGTAGGTAATAATTTAGAAGGTAAGTTGCTAAAAATAAAACAAACTATATAGTTATGTAATAACTTTGTTTATGTACTCTAAAAATTCAGTAGTTATTTTATTATCACGCCTATCAGTTTGTGTTACTTTAGTATTAGAAATTATTTATTTCTTCATAAATCCTTTTATACATTAAGCTTACTAGGAAGTTCTCTAGTTAGATTTCATTAGAAAAATAGGTCAAATCCGACACCACTGGATTATGGCTTCAGATGATGACAGCTGAAAAACCTGTATGTTACGAACTATAGTTGAAAAGTTAAGCAGTATTATTAAAAGTTCCAACGACGTCTGTCAAAACCTTGACTTCTTGTTAATTAACTGTGTTTGTTGTGTCTGGATTTTTTTTAAATTCTCATTTATTTATCTGTTACGTCGAAATAGTATTTCCACTTTCACTAAAGAGTTCGTTGTAATAATTCTGTCTATCCTAGTATTAATTATTGAGGGTTATGAACTTAACAGTTAAATGCTCGTAAATTCTTGAACTAGTAATATATTTATCATTATCATATTACATAGTATATAACATAGTCCTCTGCCACATCTGTCTGTCAGTCTGTTCGCGATAAACTCAAAAAGTACTAAACGGTTTTTCATGCAGTTTTCAGCAGTAGATAGAATAATTCACGAGGAAGGTTTAGGTATATAATTTATCATATTTTTTTATTATCTATTCTTTTATTATGCTAGTTTTTTATATATTTGCATTTATATCGAATGCTCTACAGCTGAATTCTTTAGTAAATGTGAAAATGAATCTATTGTAAACGAGGTGTAAATAACTATTTCAATATTTAGTAATTTTTATTTCTTTTTACGAAATAGATGAAATCACGAAAAGGGAACGCACCGAAATAGCCATCAATAGATTTTCTAACAAAAAACGTTATCGACCCCTCGTTTGTTTTGTTTACCCTTCCGCCAAATTAAGTTAGTCACGGTTTCTTAAGCGGGGGTACCTTTTGTTACTTAGCTGTCGAAGGTTCTGTCCTTCGTAATACAACATTGTGAAAAGTGAAAAACCCAACTTGGTTACTAATTTTTTTTAACTGATAACGTTATTGACCTAGCGAGGTCTTAACAGCTTCACCGGACTTGGTTACTCATGTTTCTAGATCATTCTATTTATTTCAAGTTACAAATTTTATGGTCGTAATTGTGGCCCAAAAAGGACACAACGTAAACATCAGTCTCCAGGCCTTTATTATATTGTCATATCGTTTCATTTCTTGGCTAAATTTTAAATAAAGGCAGGAATTTGAAACTATTTTATAGTATATAGCATGTGTGGTTTATACTAAATTAGGCTAGTTATGTTTTTTATATAAGTTTTTGGAGTATACTATAAGAACTTTTCGTTACTAGATATTTGAAATATTTAAGGAGATAATGTTTAACATATTTAAAATAAAATTATATAATAATAAAATGATAGAAGTCTTACTTTGTGTGGGCTTCATACAGAAACTACCGGATAGAATTCAATCATTTTTTTTTAGGTTTTCTTCATAGATACTTGGTCATTATATATTACAAAAAAAGAATTAGCGCAACAATACCTTCGATAAATATCATTATTATAGTTTTAAGAAGCTACTATTTTTATGAGCACCACGTATTAAGCAATGTTTTTTCTTGCTGTGGAGAAGTGAGGTAAGCGATGTGGTGTGCATACACAGGAAAGCGAGAGGAAACGGAACATTGTTTACAAAAAAATGTAAGCAATGTATTTTTGAATTAATCTTTTTTATGTACGAGTATTTTCATTTGTTCTGTTCGGGATAAACACAAAAACTACTGAACAGATTTTCATGCGGTTTTCACCAGTAGATACATTGATTCTTGAGGAAGGTTTGCGTATATAATTTGTCAGATTTTTTTTATTGTCAGGGGGGAATAACGTCCGCCGGGCCCGCTAGTAAACTATATAAATTAGTAATATTATTAGAAATAATAAATAACGCAGACGAAGTTCAATATCAGCTTGTTTTAAAATAAAGCTTTGTACTGAAAAATACGTGACTTTGCCTTATCAAAATAATTACAAAAGCCATGTATATATATAAATAAACACATGTATATTTTGTATGCGTAAATCTATCCAAATACGCAGCCAGTCATTACGTTCAGTCGTTTTTCAATCATCCACTCGCTACAATACATTTGCAAAGCCTTTCATGTCGAATCAATTTTCATGTCGAATGGATATTATTGCAGTGTTGCGGGGCGCCTCACTGCGCTGTTCTCAACAAAGACACTCTCATACTAATGAATCAGCGATAAAAACTTGAACAACACTCGATCACGTGCACCCTGTATACACAGGGCTGTCGTATTGTAAGTGTCCAGAATTCTTTCATAAGTTCATCCATCCAAGAATTCCTTTGTTAGAGTTTATCTTATGAGTGTATAAATTTTGCAGTACGTATTTTGGAAAATTATCTTTTTTTATTTTCTAATATTTATTACTTACCAAAATTAAGATTTTGAATTTAAAAATACTATTAATTTTCTCACAAGGATGATTCTTCATTCATACATTATTATTTTTAGTATGAATTGATTTTTTTTTCATTTTCGCAGGTATTATTAGATACTTTATATCTAAATTTCTAATTATCATTTATTTGATTACATTAATTTTGATTCATTTGTTTTAAGCTGTGTCAAATTCTCCTTTTTATTTAACTTCATCATCATTATTGCTATTTAATAAATAATATTCCTAAAAAAATCTGTTAATTTCCAATTCAGCAGACTTTTTATAACATTTTTATCTTTTTTTTTTTAAATATATCTATGAACATATGAGAACAAACGTCAAACAAGTTATTACAAGTGTACCTAAACTGTACATAATTGTAAGTAATAGAAATTCATTAACACCAAGGGAAAATATTTTAAACATCAATAAACCCTGATATGTTATTTATTTAATACTAAATTCGTAAGCAGACAAAGATAGCCTCATATAACCTATATGTCCTTTAAAATATTTCAAATGAAGGTGAGACGTGCCACAGATAATAATAATATAGCAGTTTAATGTTCAATTAGTGTCAACCCTACGATTGTTGATGGTATAGGTTGAAGAGGCCTGCCGTCTATAGACGCGCTGCAAATGGGAGCGGCTAATGGCGGGGCCACGTTCGCATTCGCGCGCTTTTTTTTCAAATACAGAATCCCTTTGTTGACTCCGGTCCCGGATGCATTCCGAATAGCCGCGTTCGATGTACGTTCGTTCGATTTTCTTTTTTTTTTCTGTTGCCATCTAGTCCGTTTTGTTTTTACCTCCCGTGTCTATGTGTTGTTATGTTTTTGGATGATCATATACCTATATTTGAGAACTGAGAATGCATATAATGTTTTAGAAAAAAAAATGTTAAAAAATGTTACTATTGTATGTATTTTGTAGAAAAATCAATATAGAAATTGAATTGGTATACGTCGGTAATAATGACTTACATTACATGCATTTATAAGTTTTCACTTCTATCGTGTGGTCATAAACACAGACTCATTTTTTTTAATTATTTTTTAATATTATTTTCTTTAGTGTTTCAAGATTTTGAATTTGGATTTTTTTATATTTCATGTACAAATATATATATAAGGTTTTAAAAATTATCTGCAGATATTGTATACGATCGAAATAAATCTGAAATCGTAACCATGTAAGTATGTTAAAACATCTGTTTTCTGTTGAATATTTATTCCGATAAATATTCAATCAAGAAATCTATACCAGTGTTATGGCCTGTTTATTGCGGAATGTCTTCCTGTAGGATCTTCTACAGTAAGTGTACACATGACTGAAGTTCTTTTTACTTGAGCGGCTATGTTAAGTTTTATTTTATACAAGCTTCCGCCCGCCATTTTGGCTGATGTAAACAATATCGTTATAAATTATTACCTTTGTCTTAATCTGATGTGAAACTATATTATTGCAAAGTTTCACCACAATCGGTTTATTGTAGTCCAGTGAAGCTGTCAAGCCCTTGCTAGGTCAATAGCGTAGTCAGTTCGAGAAGAAAAGAAAACGGTTTAGTACTTTATGCGTGAAATACTCATCCATTATCGCAAACTGTATCGTTCATAATATTAATACAAATTATTAAGGTAGGTATGGAGCTATGTGACATCACGCTAGAACCCTTAAAAGCCAAGCAGTTAACATAAAACGTCTGTCCGATAGCTAAACGACGGCGACAATTAATGTAAAAGCGCGAAGAGTCACTAGTATTCCTTCAAAATAAACATTACAATATGTTCAAGGCATGAAAATATAAATCAAACCGAAGTTCTATATACGTGTTTGTTAAATAATATAGTGACGTCATACTCCAGTAGTCATTCGTATTAAATAACAGCAGGGGGATACACAGGGTCAGACATATTGTAAACCCCCCCTCCCACACTCCACGACCAGACAAACGGAAATATGAAAATGAAACTGCGAAACGGAAAAACGCATCGCCCCGCGCGCGACTCGTGTCCGGACAAAAAATGAACACAAAACGCACGGTTAATTCGCAAAAAGCCCGTTTGATGTCGCTAATTGACAATCAGCCGGGGACGTGTCTCATTGGCGGAACGGTTCGTTCGGTTCGTTTTTGAAAAATTAAAAACAAATACAGTATGTGTTTACGGGGGTTTATTATAAGTATATGTAATTACAGCGGGTAAGAATTTCAAGTTACGTGTTCGAAAAAGGAATTCTGTTTAAAAAAAATTAAGGTTAGGTACATAATTTGATAGTTTGTGGGTAATCTATACTAATATTATAAAACTGAAGAGTTGGTTTGCTTGATATAATATCAGGTCCGATTTGAAAAACTCTTTCAATGTTAGATACCTCATTTATCGAGGAAGGCGATAAACTATATATCATCACGCTAAGACTAATAGCAAGGACAAGGCAGGACAAGGTTAATATGAAAGGAAATGTTTAAAAGTGAAGAATTTTGGGATAAAAAGTCTTCACATAAAAATGTGAGTGAAACAGCAAACACTAGTGCGTTGTTGAAAACCACTAATGGAATTGACAGATTGATGTTCAGTTATTCAGTTCTCATTTTATTTTGGTACTTACTGTACCTCAAGAGAACTCACTCCCTCAATTTGACTTCATTTATTTAGTCCAGTGAAGCTGTGAATGTCCGTCAAGAACGATAACGCAGTCAGTCTAAAAAGAATCCTCATTTTCTTTATCGGTATACCCATGCGAAGCCGGGCGGGAAGCTTGTAATTAATATTTAATTTCACGTAATATTCAGTCATATTTCAAATCCATTACCGATATTTTTAAACTAAAAATGTAATAATTAAATTTAATATTTAAAATTATGACACCGAAGTACAGTCACGTACGATATTAATTTTAACACAAAATTCCTTCTATTTTTTTTTCTAATAAAAAAAACGTCATCGTGTCCGCGCGTCTCTGTGACTTTCTTTCACTAATTGGTCCGACGTTTCCTAGCCCCTCACGATCTGTTCATAATACATTTTAATGACATACGTTTTTTTAATTTATCTCTACTGAAAATAACATTGGCTGTAGTTCCGTTTGTTTTGATCTAAGCATAAGTCGTTCACATTTAATAACTTGTGATACATTTAGCTAACTACCTAAACTACATAATTTTTAGGTGATAGTTAAATATTTATGTAATAAATAAAATTCTTAATAGTGACTTATGGATAACTCATAGATACCTTACATGGTGGTTCTAGAAACACGTTATTTTGTACAAATATTTATGTCTACAATGTAGGTATACCATGGAAAGTGTTCCAAAGAGTTGTTCGTATTGATAACTGCTGCTGAGGTTGAGGTCGAGGTTAGAGATCGTCCACTCTTCGTTTTATGCGTGCGTTTTTTCCACATACGACGGTTTTTTGGAATGAACAGCCAGCGCCGGCATTTCTGGACCAATATAACCTACAGTTAGTGGCTATACCTATTTAGTGTGATTATCTGTGACGTGATATGTGAGTCTGTGTTATCTGTTTAATTTTGTATTATATGGGCTCCCATCGAAAATCAGCACTGTACTACTACAGTAGAACTGCACATTTCGCTGAATAGATTCGCCAATTGTTGGACATTTCTTCATTTTTCAAATATATCATTTTTTTTTCTGTTTAATTTGTTTGTGTAATTTAATTTAATTGTGTGGTTGTTCCAACAATAAAGTATTTCTCTATGTGATGCTCCTATTGTCGCAGGTGTCCTTGGGCGGCGGTGATTACTTACTATCAGGTGTCCCGCATATTTGATCGCCTCCAAAAACTAAGATGGGTTATCAAAATGAATTCTGTAAGATAGTATATCTCCATCATTCGTTTTTAACAATCTTCTGCTAGAAACGAAGCTTTCAAGGTTCGTCATTGATCTTCAGCTTCCCATATCTAGTAAAATCAAGGTGCCTTTCGCGAGTAATCGTTTCATGTGATTTGTAAACGTATTACGTTTCCCAAGACGCGGTCTCCATTTAAGAATTCTATTCCAACTTTTGTTGGTTTGTTAATAGGTGTAACCAGCTCATCGATACAGCATGCTTGCGTTTTGAGCTAAGATAATAATTTTGACTAATATGACAGATAAATGGAAGGTTTAAGATAGCATACTTTTTGAAACGCTACCGATGCGTATAGTGGTATAGGCTTTGTATTTTTGGATATGTTGTTTGCTTCCATTGTATTACCGATGATATTTGATCTCATTATCACGTGATGTTGCCTATGGGATAAGGTAGCCAATTATATTAAGTAATAGTTCTTTAATCAATATGTTCGCATACATGTATTTACATTGGAAATTGTTTTATGGAAATCTTATAAATAACCATTTTATTTACTTGACGCTATAGGTTCCTATGAGTAATAAAAAGACTCTGAAGTTTCCGTTTGTTTGATTATCACCACCGGTACATGAGCGTCAAATTAGCATTGTAAATAACGCCTACATTTCAAATCCAATAGATTTCCGGTCCTAACCATAAACTCGCCTCTATACATACATATAACAGACAGTGCTTTGTTTTCCCAATGATAAAAGACGAATCGAATTATTGGCCGAATGTTACCATAAGATGTTTACAGAAAAATCAACCTTAAAGCATCGATTTCGATTGAAATTAAAATCGTATTCCCGTGGCCGATCCTCACTAGGGCAGTGCAACGCGACAGTGGGGATAACAATTGTCTATTGTGTACGCTCTCTCTATCGTTCGTACAGCTGAACGGTTTGCTAGAACGGGACGGGTGTACAGTTCCGTTACAATGCTCGGTGGAAATAGGCACGCCTTGTTCCGCAATTTTCTTCTATTCGTTAGATTTTCATTGTTATGTAGTGAGTTATGCGCATGACGGCTTACCGCGTCATGTGTCATCTGTTACCGTCAGTGGAAAATAATATATTGGAATTATTTTAGTACCATTTTGATTAATTCATGACGTAAAATATATTTTATAATTCTTTTTGTGCTAATTCTGTAGTAAACAGTAAATGTTTCTAATGTGACTTTTTATGTGAGCGATAGTTGAAGGGTAATGCCTGGAATTTTGATAAAATTGGTGGTTGTCCGGTGGTCGAAATTCGACTGTAATACCTGAGGGGTAGAAACTCTCTTTACGCTATATTGTACAAGTATTACAAATCGGGAAGTATAAAAAGATGTTTTTCCAAATTTTGATAACACTAAAGCACATTATGTACAGAAGAATAAAGAAAAACACTTGAGAAGCAGAGGAGGAAGATATACCTTATTGTTTTGTCTATTTTATATATAGATACATACAAGTATAAAAATAACCGATAGAGTTTCTTCCCATTGCCCAGTTATTGGGATGTCGTCTGAACCAGTGGTGTTATTTTATAAATAATACTTAGTAGTAAAGTATTTGAATGCTTGTAATATTTTGTTTAAAAGTGTTACAAGTTTTGAGGAGAACCAACCAACCAACCAACCAAAAAACAAATGTTAAAAGATACAGCAAAGTTTGACGTATATATGTACAATCAGAACGACAAGTTCTACTGCAATGTATACGATCGGATCTAGATAGATAGCTTTAGACTCACATGTCATATAAAGGCCAACACTCGCAAATACTGTATTCATGTAATTTCTCGCAGTATGCTAACATGACCCCGTGGCACCCCCATTATCGCCGCGGGCGGTTCATCGTGGAGTTATTTTTTTATTGCCAACCAATCTTCTAGTAGATTTACTGTCATTATCGAGTAAGTAATGATATTAAAAGTTTCTCGCGATCATTTTAGTGAACTAATAAGTGGGCGTCTTGTTAGAAGTTTCCAGGGAGTATTTGGGGCAGGTAAGAATTCATGCTCGTATTATTTCCGATCCACTTCACCCGTGCACAATAACAAAACTATATTACGTAAAACACCACCAATATTACATAATACAGAGCCAAATAACACAAGATTGTGAATAAAATATAAATTCCACTACATGATATTCCAAGATCCCGCCAAAAAGTCCTGACAATACGTATAAAAATATTTGAAAGCCAGTCACAGATCTGACAAATATAAAACTCAAATCTCAGTCAAAGCATCTTTCCAAATCATTGTGAGTCAGTTTTTGGAGTGAATACATCTTTAGGCGCGTTGAGCGGTATTTTTTTGACAAGAGGTAAATTTATAATTTCGCTTCTTGACATGCTAGTAAGCATAACAGACCGTATTGCGCGCGGCTTGCGTGAGACTAGCGACGCGTAGTACAGAGCCCTCTGTACATCCAATATTGAGATTGTGGAGCGTCATATGTTTGATGAATTAATAAATTATACAAAAAGTATATACCTACTAGCTCACCCGCGCAACTTCGTCCACGTAAAATCGGTTACCCCCCCGGTTCCAGTTGTATTTCCAAACTCGAAATTTTATAAATTAAATTTTAGACCTAGAATCCGATTACAGAGACTCCCACCGTTTCCAATTGTGAAACCAAACAATTCAGGCACTCACTCAAACACATACCTAGTTGGTTTAGTGAATGACTTAGGCATATGTGGAAGAAATGTATATGAGGCGGACGTAGCGCCATCTGTCATTCAGCAACATTAATAATTTCGTTTAGTGTGAAATACGAACGACCGTTGAATCATTTGGATATTGTCCATACAAAAATACCAAAATCGCGAATAAAAAATCGGAGGGTGAGGTTAGGAAGGCTAAAATTTGGAATAGTAGATAATTTGATGGCACTTAAAAAAATACAAAAAAGAAAAATTGAGAAAAATAACCGAAAAAAATCTGGATAGTGGGACCCTAATCACCTCGAGGTACAAAATATACTTTACGGCCTATTCTCATACCTACCAAATATACATTTAAACTTTCATAAAAATAGGTCTCACCATTTCGGAGAAGTTCGACCATAAACACCGGGACACGAGATTTTTATATATTAGAAGAAGATTATTTAGTTAATAGGATTTGTAGCGCTATCTATACTCCCCCGAATGTCTGGGTGTTCTATGTAGGATTTCTTTCCACGTAGAAAAAGGACCCACACAAAAAATGGACCTTTTTGGATTCGCCATCCTCAAAATCGATATTCCATCGGACATAAACTTTCGACCACCACGACTTATCAACAATATTAAAGACTTAATTACCAATTAAATTACTCACCACGAATTTAATGCGATACGAAACGAATCTCAGTGTAATTAATGATAATTGTTAAAACCGAGAGTGTAATTATGATTTTTTATGTTTCAATTATAATTTGCGATCGAATACGCTCGCATTGAAGCTTATATTATCAAACTTAATTTCAAAAACTGCTTTAATAATAAAATGTCGTTAAGGTAATTTATTGGATCTGAGATTTAATTTTATCTGACGTTAAACGACGTTGTGATCTAAGATGGTACACACGCTAAAATTAAAGGAGAATTGGCTCACAAATACGGCTACAGGAACACACTAACTAGGTCGCAGTTGCTAGCCGGGTGGACTTGGAAAAATCCGTACCATCATGCTATAGTTTCTTTACGATGTTTTCCTTTACCGAAATCTCCTAACCAGTTGCAAGGATTCGTACGTACAACGAACGACGCGGTTTCCGAAAACGCTTTGGCTTGCTACTAAACTGGAAAATCTGTCGCCAAGCACCTGTTGGTGTGTTCCGGCAGCTGCATTTGAAAGCCAGCTCTCTCAAGGCTTAGCATGTTTACCATATTAGACCACATCGTGAATTAACATCAGGCGAGATTGCGGTCAAACGACAATATCATCTGACTTGATTGCAACCGCCAAACACCATGTATAATTTGATAGTCCTCTCAGAAACTCAATTATAAATAGAAATTCTTTAAGACTCCATTCAGGGCAATGTCCATCGAGAAGCTTTGCATAATTGATGAGGAAAGCGTAATCTCCTAACTGCGACATATGTAGAAAAAATGATGATTTGCTAGAAAGAGAGTTCTTGATAAGTAGTATGAGAAATAGTTGCAGAACATAGGTATCTGTCACAGCATCTTGGCTCAACCCTGTTAGGGTGAAGCTAAGTTGCTGTATGACTTGATAATGACACCTCATCAGCGACTCTCCCGATGGAGCTAGAAGGATTGGGGAACAATGGAGCTGATATGTTGGGTGGAATAATAGTTCCTAAAATAAAATAAATTAAAAAAATAAAGGGATTAGATACAACTAACCTTACCTATACCTTCAATTATCTTCATAATAATATTACTCAGTAAAATAAACTTAATTTGTCGATAACTTTCTCTTGACATCGGAGTTCGTTACCTTTATAGAATGGATAATAAAAGGTTTAACTATCTCGCAAGTTTATAGCTACAAGATGGAATAATCTACGTCCATTTATAAAATCACGATTCCACCTTTGTCGCACAAGTTGCGGTAGCGACATCGCTTTATGTTTTGCATTAGCATGTACCGGGTCTATCAAATAATAGTCTTGTTTTTATACTGAAGTTGCTTCAACGTTTTTTACGTCGTGTTGCGTGTTTATTTACCTTTTTTAGAGCAGTCGATTAGGTTGGCAAAGTACCGTGGTTTAAGAAGGCTTACAATGTTTACGTGTTATGTTAAAACGGCTTGGATCCTTTAATTTTCAGTATCTTACATTTGGCATCGATTTTAGTTGATATCAAAGGAGAAATTATGATATGCAGCTATTGTATTACATTACTAAGTGCTTGACTTAATTTGAAAACAGTTGAGATCTACGACTTATTACAGATTGATTCCCTTTGAGATTTGGTCGGGATTTTAACTCATAATTTAGCTTCAAAAAAGTTTGCAACAACGTTTAATCTTACAATAGTCCGAAAATATTACCTTCTTTGGGAATAACAAGTGCCAACACAAACCCTCCATTTTATATAAGTCATGTAAATCAATAATAAAAAAACGCTTCTTGTGTTGGACTCTAGTACATTCGCTATAAAAACTGATAAAGGTAAATCGTGCCTCATGGATATGGTATTAGATTGGATAGCGATTACTTCATTTCAGGTGCCCAAAATAATGATTGCTAAAATTGCCAAAATAGCCAAAATAAAATAATAAGTGTAGTGTTCCGAGGTCAGCTTTTGCGTACCTAACTGCTGCAAGGCATTCAAACTACAATGCGCCGATGGATAGTGCACAGGGCCACAGGCTTCTTCCTGAAAGAAGTTATGGGCCTCTTCCTGAAGGAACGTATGGACGTAATCATCACGCCAGCGCACGACGTATTAGCGATTTCAAACTCCGAGAAATCGACAGTTCTATATTTTCCCACATACCGTGGCACTAAAAGATCATTTCTCAAGTTCAGGTTTCATCATCCTCACGATATATTCCTTCACCATCACCAGTTAGTGTTACCAATTTAAATTAGTAAATGTACACGCATTCTGAAAAATTCGTTGGTACATGCCGTAGTTCAAATCTGCAGACATCAGATATTCAACGGGTCTAACTACCCGACCGCTATTACTGTTTTCTGGTAGCATTGTACTATTGTCGTTTTTACTGCAATAAAAAATAGCAATGTTTTAAAAACACATCTGTACAAACTTTAGATATTTGCTTTAGGACTGCCCTAGATTAGATTCAGAGTTTCAAAGGAATTCATTCACTTAATGCATTGTAAGATCCTTTGAAATTTTCTGTTCGATTTTTTAAACTTATTGACCAATAAATCGGCCAACGAAATCTTTTATCATCTTGAATGGTATACTGTCTTCACTTTTTAGATGTCCAGCAAAACTGAAATTACGCTGATTTCCTAATTTCATAGGGTACTTTTCTTTATTATATATTTTTACTGTTTTTGTATACTTGATTCTGCATTTATATCTGTTTATAAATTACCATGCCATGTATTAGATGACTCGTGTCAAATTATGGCCGACGCTCTGACTTCTGATCTTTTGTATTATACCACTATGATAAAATATACATAAAAATCTTTTTTACTCATTTAAAACCTTACACATTTTAAATATGGTGCTTAAGTTTCTTGTATAAGCTAAAAAAGTAATTTCATCACAAGAAATCTTTCTCCACTTGTTTCTTTAGCTTCTTTCATAATGAGTGCTGTTCTTTCAATTTCAAGAGAGTATGAACAAATAAAAGTAGTAAATTCAGGCAACTAGAGCTCAACTAGAGAGTGACTATTTGTTCTGAAGTCGAAGCGAAGAGGTTGTTTCGTAATAAAATTGTGCACGGTTAGTTACGCGAAAGAACTTCCACAAGTTTTGTAAGGAAAATCTCGAATGCATTTCATGGATTACCTTTATATCTTGTTCGTACATTTTTAACATAAATATTAGAGGTAATAAAGAATTGAATACATGAGTGAAATGTGCTAATAAGTTTGGTTGTATATTTGATTATATTATGCCTATGTATAGTTTGGATACTTTGATTATTTTAATTTATAATACGTATACGGAAAATGACACTTTCATTTAGGTCATATGATGGGAATTTTAAATAATGTTGCGTATCACCTTCATCCATTCATGTATTCGATTGTCTTCGTATAATGTCGGTTTAATTAGTTAAAAGTACTTCACTACAGCTGCTATCTACTCTTTGGATGCGTGCCTGTCTTTTCCTCTGATATTTTCAATGTAATTCCCGTTTCTAACAACGAGAACTGATTTCTCTTTTGCTTCATATTAGAGTCTATTGAAGGTATGGGACCATTTTAATATGTAAAAGAATAATAACAAAATAAAAACTCGAAAGTAATCAGTGCATAGAAAACGCGTGCAATTCCGAGATATAGTCCTATTTTAATAAAATAGAATTTATATCATCTAACCATTCATAGAACATTAATTAATTTAATATAAATAGAATACTTAGATAATGAAAGCTAATTAACTCAACAATTCACGTATCTATAATCAGAATAAAAATCTATTTCTTCTCACAAAACCGATTTTCACAGAGAAAAAGGTCGCATGAATAAAGAAAACTTATTTAAAAAATTAATCAATACACAGAATAAATATTGAACAACGAAAATAAGGGTTCATTCACGTCAAACATTCAACAAAACCTGACTGGAAAGTAAATTAACCTTTCTGCAGAACGAAACTCATTTACTGAACAACCACAACGAATGGAGTGTTGGCCCAATCGGAAAATTCCGAATGAAAAGATGAAAACCGGTACGTCCCGGTAAGGAATCAACACTGAAACTCGGTTCTTTGTCAGCTCTATTCATCCGGTTGTACACAAATGCTTTTCTTGGGGGTCGGCTTTCATCGTTTTCTATGGCGGCAATAAAGGTTCCCACGGACACAATGAGCCGGGAAGGCAAGGAGTGATGAAAAGTTCGGAATCTGGGACGCGTTCCCGAGGCGAGCTAGTGATGTGCGCGATTTATTTTTATCGATATCTGTTATTAAACCATTTAATTTTATAACCATAGCGTTTCGGATTAACGGGTTGATAAAATAAACGAAATAATTTTTAACGATGCGGTCGTAGTCCGTTCGTGAGTGTTGTTTAAAATCTTATAATGTGAGTTGTTAGATCTTTTAATATGTGTGAATATTTATGTGACCATCTTTATGATGTTGTGGTGAGGACGCCAGTATATTTTATTTGTCTGAGGTATTATATTGAACTCCATTGATCTATGAATTAATTAATAGCCTTTTGAGTACACGAGTGACTTTTTCAATTGAATCCTCACATCTTTTTATATTGACTATATAATTTAAGTGATACTTGGCGAGTTCTTTAATTGAAATAAATTAATTTAAAAAAAATCATTGTACTCCTATATTAAGATTGGTCCAGACGACGTGGTATTCGATTCCTGCATAGATATGACTGCCTTTTGTGTGTTAAGCATAGTTGTTAGTTCTGTGGTTGAGTATTACATATTGTCAGCGAAGAACGCCGCGTAAGTCAATTTGAATCATTTTGCTGGAGAGGGATAAAACTGTTTTTTTTTTAATTTATTATTAAATGTTAGAATCTTCATGCAATAATTAGTGATTAAAACTGAATTGTGGGTCTCTATTGGTTGAGACGTTCAAAATGTGATATGTAGTTTGACATGTAATGAAAATATCTATCCAATGACATTTACAAGTAAAAACCGCCGATTTTCGACTGAGCGGTATTGTTTGCTAAACGACTATGTGTATACATAGAGTATGTCTAAAAACTTTTTAGTTTGCATAATATAAACTATACTTAGTTTGGAATTACATAGTCGTCTGTATGTAATTGTGACCTCATATTTATTTATTTAAAACAATATTTCTATTAAGTTTCTATGACCTCTCGTACTTTCTATAACATTTGAAATTCCTCCAATCATTTGTTTAAATCTTAATAATTTCATCTTTAGTTAGTCAAATTAAATACTTATTTATTTTTTAAGTTCTTTTAGAATTACTTCTACAATATATCGATAAAGAGTTAATACAGCACTATGTTGCGACTATTTGTTCCGTCACTTTTCAATTATTTTTTCGTACTTTCTTCACGGACCATCTAAGACTTAGAAAAAGGATGGTGCTTGGACTTAAAGAATTTTAAGAATTACTTTTGAAAAAGAGTTACAAGTAACGGATTAAGGATATACACACTTGTACTATATTAAACAATATTATTTTTCTTATCTTACTTATTATATTTTAACTACATAAGTTGAATTCTGTTGATGTTATTGTGAATAGTACCTAAGTACTACTAGATTTAGGGTTTAAAGTAACAAATTATTTTTTTAGTCTAAAATTGATGAATTTTTGATTTACCAAATTTTACTCTTATTTTTCCTTTTATATATATCTCAAGTGATATAAAGGCAACGTATTAAGTCTAAAAAACTTTTAGGATATATTTGTATGTAATTAATACCTTAATTTAATAATACAGGTGTATTGTATAACCATAACAATTTAAATATAGTTTTGAGAGTGTTAATTATGGAAAGTAAAAAAAAATATTCCTCCTTTTGATATAAAGCCCTAACTGTTGTGTTACGTCCTTTTTGAGTTCAGCACGCTGGAGGGTTTGTTTGTTCGGTTGAACGTGCTAATCTCAGGAACTACCGGTCCGATTTGACAAAATCTTTCGGTTTTAGATAGCTCATTTATCGAGGAAGGCTTTATGCCATATATCATCACGCTACGACCGGAGCGGAGCACCAAAGAAGAATGTTTCAAAATTGTTTTTTTTTCTTTTTGTGAGCTTCCGTTGCGTGTTAGCGTTAGCCCAAAGTAACTTATCTACGCGGACGAAGTCGCGAGAATAGCTAGTAGGTAATATAAGATAGTATACATTGGGGGTCTCATCGCCCCCATTTATCCTACAAAGTACGAACCTGTAGAGCTTTTAGTTTTTCTTTACCAACTTGCGGACGGTTAATTTATTTAATAAGACGACTTTGAATAGACTATAGCTGTGGAATACTGGACCAGAGTTTCTGTATTCGTACCTATACTTCTATTCATTGAAGTTTTAATGTTGGAGTTGAAAGGAAAAAATGGCTGTTTCTGGCTTATTAATTTTCCGTTCTTTTTAACTTAGAGATGCGGTCTGATACAATCTCTGAAGCTACGAAATATATTTACGTCTAGTTGTTAACCATCGTAAGTATTGAAGTCGTCGTGATCTAGTGGTTTGAACGGTGGAATTATCAATCCGATGTCCGCAGGTCCGAACCCAGGCATGTACCATCATAATTTTTCACTAACACTATCGGCTGACGATGAAGGGAAGCATCGTAAAAAACCTGAACTTGAGAAATGTTCTTGTAGCACTACTGTATGTGGGAAAACATAGAACTGTGGATTTCTCCGAGTTTGAAAGTACCAACACGTCGTGGGTTGGCGTGGTGATTATGCCCATACCTTCCTTGAGGAAGAGGCCTATGGCCCTGCAGTGGATCTAGTACAGGTTGATGTTGATGATGATGTTAGACGTTATTTAGCCCTCATCGATTTCATAAAAAAAAGTTGAGGATTGCTGACAGCAGTGAAAACTCAAAACAATGGAATTTTAATTGTGTTTTCTTCTGAATTTTTAAATTAATTATAGTGTAAATTATTGAAATTTCATAATTTATAAATTGAATTTATTGTCGTTAGTCTCTCTTTCACATCTATTGGTACTCCGAATAATAATTATATACTTTTATATACAGTTACTAGCGGGCCCGGCAGACGTTGTCCCGCCCTGATTATAAAAAAATCCTTGACAAATTATATACCAAAATGTTCCTCATGAATTACTTTATCCACTGGTGAAAACCGCATGAAAATCCGTTCAATAGTTTTTGAGTTTATCGCGAACAGACAGACAGACAGACGCGGTAGGGGACTTTGTTTTATACTATGTAATGATTAATTCATCAAGCTGTGCAATCTCAATACAAAATATCACAATTAGATGTACACAGGCCGCTATACTATCCGTTGCTAGTCTGCTGTATACGGCTGCTCATGCTTACTAGCATGTCATGACGCGAAATTATAAATTTATCTCCTGCCAAAGAAATACCGCTCAACGCGCTTCAAGAAGTTTTTTCTTCAAAAAATATATATATAAAAATCAGTGTAAAAGTGCACGTGCGTGTGTTATCCTGATGCGACCCACTCATATATATATTACTACCATCTCGAACGCGTTAATTAAATGCGATACAAGTAAATTAAACTCATATAGAAATATCACGTACATGCAATTTTACTGTCTACCTCATAACGCTTTAACGAGCTAAGAATTGGTCAATTTAAATACCTCAAACTCACGAATAAATTAAACACATTGTTTTAAATATTACAAAGCGGTCCGCACGCGCATTTCTCGTGAGGCAATTATAATTTTTCCTCTAGTGTTTTTTTTTCAAATTATTTTGAACTTTATCTTGTACGTAATAAAGTACATTTCGCTTGGTGTAAAAGCATTGACAACGTAATTGTAAACGTATTTTAGTATATTGTGAAGTGTTCCGTATGAGAGTAAATTAGAATAATAGTGTTATTATTTATCTTTATGTACAAAAATTGTATCATAATTTTTATTTATATATTAAAAAATATGTTTTTAATAACTAAACAAAAATTCTGAGGCACAGACAATGTCATATAATTATTGTTTGCGATGTTTTTTTTTAATTTCTTTTTCGATGCTATCGTAACTTTTGCGTTTTTGCGAGACTGAAATTTATCAGTTTTTAAAATCCTTTTGATACGAGCTTTCCTCAGACTTGTATTTTCTAAAACTTTGCGTATATTTCAAAATCATTTTAGATTAAATCTTTATTTTTTTCTTTGTAATACTGATTTTTTTATATATTTTTCGGGGTGTATTTTTATTACTTCACTTTGAATCTTAGTAGAACTACTCAAGCTCTTTACAATAATAACTCAATCAATATCCTGACTAAACGTGTTTTCAGGTTATACTAATTTATATTTCTATACAAGACTAATTCATACTAATCCCGCGCAGGGTACATACGTTAGCTGCATGATATCACTAGTAACTCGACGTACAGAGATGTTATATCTACTGTAAGTTCAACCATTGTTGTCGGATGTAATAAAAATCTGATGGTTTTCTGTATCATAAGACAGTTCGATTGGCTATCACTGTATTTAACAAACGAATAAACGTTTTCACATCAATAGATCGTTAGTGTTTGTTACATGTGAACATTTATCACAACGTATGACGTCATAGCTTCCCAAATATTCTTCTGGCATCTGTACAAATTTAAACATTTTGGCATATTCATACCGAAGAAAAATAACATACACAAATATTTGCAAGTGTTAATATTATTATTATTCATTAAGGAACCCTAAAACAAAATGGTGTAACTGCATTCGAAATACGAATTTATCAAAATAATGCGCGGAACGTGATCACGCGCGATGTCTTCGGATGAACGTATATCGTGTGGAGTTTGACACGTTGTGCGCGGGAGTTTCGTTTCTTTAACGTATAAAAAACAGAGAAAAAAAAATACTTATATTAATCGCCGAGCCATTGTTGGGTGGTCGGCCGACCGTTTGTGTTTTATGGGAATGGTAAAACTAAGAAAACTTCTACGGTTTTAACTTTATCCAGTTAAAACCGGATTTATTTTTAGACTTTTTTATACTATTGGACAAATTTTATCAATCGAATCGGCGTATTTTACTAACATTGATTATTCAATCAACTATTTAGTTGGTGTGAATTTTATCATTGTATTCGTAAATCATGTAATGAATAATTTTAAAAGACTCTAGAATGTTGAATTTTAAATGAAATAATTAGGGGAACGATCTGGTAGTTCTGATGAGATATTTCCAACCTTGAGAAGAATCTACGTAATATATGGAAAATAATCTGGCATCATGCTCAATTTTCACCACGATGTTATTCTTCACTAAAGTTCAGGCGGCATATTTTACGGAAAAAGCACACTTTAGAATTTCAATCAACGTACAGTTTAAGAGCGTTTGTTATTGGATTTTTGCAAAACATTTACGTGACATCTGTAAAGTGATCTTGCATCATGCTCAATTTTCACCACCACTATAGTTTAGGCATATTTTGCGGAAAAGGCCCGCATCAGAACAACTTCAGTCTACGAGTAATGTGAGAGCCGTTATAATCTGATTTTTGCAAAATATTAGAAGAACATCTTATTATGAGTTATTAGCTACTCCGTCCGACTTCGTATGGTTGTACTTACGGTATGACAATATAATTAAATAATATGGCAAGTGAAAAATTGAACGGCAATTCTGTCAATATTTTTAAAGATCTCGTTACTGTCTTAGGTCTCAATCACTCGCACACTTTTTAAGTATAGATTTTTAACCTGAATTTTTTACTTTGCTGTATGATTTTTAAACATTTCCTTTCATAAACACCATGTCATAACAGTTACAAATAGAACAAGAAAAGAATTAATCAAATAGATGTAGCAATTTAATTACTAACTACGAATTTCGTAGAGGAATATTTCACGATGTCCCGTTATATAATAATAATAGCCTTGTATTCAAATCTCTCAAACTAATTACAATGAATTTAAACTTAAAACTAATGCTGAAGAAACTATAACAATAACTAAGCTAAATAAAGTGTTTAAACTAATATCTGCTCCTTGGTGATCATCCCTAGGTCTGTTTGTCAGTCAGCAAAGGCCTCCTCCAACCTTTTCCATTCATTCCTTTCATGAGCCACTCTGTTCCTCATGACTCCTGCCACTTGTCTGATGTCCTCATCCCACCTTTTCTGCGGTCACATCTCTTCCTTTTGCCTTCTCAGGGGTACCACCGTATCACTCTTTTGCTCCATTTGTCGTGTCCTCTTATCACGTAGCCATCTCATATCCATTTAAGTCTTGACGTTGATTGTTACATCTGTAGTTTTTGTTTTGTTTCTGATGACGCAGTTTTTCAATCTGTCGATGTACCGTTTCACATATGTGAAAATAATCAAAGCTTTCTAAGTCAGACAATCAGCTTGACGCCCAATTACTGAGAAATTATGAAATTATTTATTTATTTCTATCAAACCAGCTTCAATTCTATTCCCGCAGCGGAAATTGTTTGTCTCGTACGTTATAATATTTTGACGTAATATTTTTACAAATTTCACTTTAATAACGTCGGCGCAAATGTTTTCATATCGTTTCCTGTGAGAAATATTAAATGTATTTTATGAAATAAATCTAGAGAATATCATTGTAAATAAGTTAACAGGGTGGATTGTCATCTTTTATTTTAATATTGCGGATAAATAAAGATGTCATATTGAATGAATATAATAGTTGGAGAACAACAGAAGTGTAATGGTGTAAATTATGAGTGATACGTGGGTAATTCGTCTGTGAATATTCTACAAGATATATAGTTTACAAAAAGAATATAGCACAAATTTGAATTTCCTTTATTGTGGTCACGATAAAAAAAATAGGATGTTTAAAAAATAGCATTATAAAATGAGTGGAATAAAATAGTGATTTTTATTACATCCTTATTAATATAATAAATGCAGATGTTTGTTTGTTACGCCTTAACTATTCAAATGATCATCGTGAAATTTTGCATGGACATTTTTTAACCCAATTTTTGCACTTATCCGTAAGATTTTTCAAGCAATTTATACCATGCAATCCTTGCCCTGAAAACTATAAACGGAACAAAACAAGAATTAGCTCTATAGGTGCACCCATTCGGATATAATGCGCTTACATACGTACATTCGGCAATTGATTTTTATTTATAGAAGATATTATATCATTCAAAATGAGGTAGGATAGACTTTAAAAACCTTTCCAAGGCAAACATTTATTAACTTTTCGAATTTTTTCGTGACTCCCTTGAAGTTCATCTTATCAAAGTCCTCTAGTACCTCCTTCCTAAATTTCTTTTCATAGGTGGTAAACGATTTAAGGTTTACGAATTTGTAGTGTTGTAATGTAATTGTGACGTGTTAAATGTATTTCATTTAATCTAGAAAAAAAAATTATTTATTCATATCGCTAAATAGACTAGTTGTAGGTAGTAGAGGCACGCTGAAGCTCTAACTGGTTTCAGCATGAATGGGTCGGCTCGCCCGTGACAGTACCACCCGACCCACAGAAATCGACGTGACGTAACAGTGCTTGCATTGTTGCGTTTCATTCGGGTAGTGAGATCGCCGGATATCACCCCTCCTCCCTCCCTCCCCCAATTCCCCTCTCCCCCAACACAGGCTGACAAAGCACTTGCGACTCCCCTGGTGTTGCAAGTGTCTATAGACGGTGGTGATAAAAAGAGGATCCATCTTTTGGTATCGTCGTATGATTGATTACTCTATTTGTCGCTGCGAGGTTCAATTTATGTGGAACACTATAGCATCCAAAACTGGAATACTCTTTAGCACTACCCGGTGAGCACGTGCAGGGAAATGTGAGGTACATTTTCTTGTGGCCACGAATAACATCATTAATTGAAGAAGTATAAACGCTGAGAAGAGAAGACGAGAAAGGTCTTTTAAGAGAAAATTTCTTTAAGACAATTTCCGCAATAGAGATTCAACCATCAATCGCGGATATTTTACAAGTATACAAATACAGACTCAGGACAACCATTTATAGGTCGTAACACAGAACAAATGCTATCAAAATGTTATCCATAAATACAAAGGCTTATAAATAAGTCTTGAAATAGCGATTTCTATCAACCGTCCGTTCCCGAAAACTTCCATGATCGTTTATATAAAATTCACCTGGACTGTACCCCGTACCACGGACGTCTCAACAAACTATAATACGATATTATGTCTGTCGTCAGTTAGTATATCCGACTCGAAGTTTCAAAGCTGAATTGGTTTTAATTCTGTACGAACGGACAGATTTATCGCCGGCCGCTTCTATTGTGACTAAATATTTTATTGCGTTGCGTTTTTCATTTGTTTTTTTTTTCTCTTTTATTTAAATAACCAGGTTATTTTCGCTCCGGTAGCTCACCTGTATACTGCAGAATGCCCGCCCGCCTAAACATTTTTACACCCGAACTAGCATTTTAGTTTTTTTATTGTTCTGATAAACTTCGGCAAAAGGTCTCTGCATAGCTGACATCGATACTATCTTTAGTTCAATGTTTTGGAAATGCTGATATCGATTTTTTTTAAATTTGTAATACGATTATGGTCCACGGACCACAACTTAAAAAATTTAACGTTTCGTATCCAACGACAACAATTTCGAGTTTGGTAGAGTATATAGCAGGTCAATAATATAGATTCATAAAAACAAAACTGTTATCAGAGATCAGAGATATGCTACATTCCGCTTGTAACGGAGGTAGTAATCAGGTAAACCAGCTCATTGTGGCTTATGCCATTTTGACTGATTAATACAAAATTACATTGAGCATTTAGTAGGAATTCCTGTAACAATCAATACTACCTGAGTGGGTACCTACTTTATGTTGCTGGCACTTGACACCAGTATACAAATAGCAATCAAACGTTGCTATTGGATATAATACCTATAGCAAATTACTCAATAACAGAATAATTGACAGTAATTTATAACAACCTATTGTCATCTATAATAACCAGCATAAATTGGACGATAAATTGACGGTGGAATTGCCGGGATCGTTATTATTTCTTAAATCCTATTTAATTCGTAATGAAACAAAACACAAATGGATATATAAATAGAATAAGTAATTGCCGAAAGAAAAACAATTACTCCGTAAGATTGAACAAAAACATTTGTTTAACAAAATGCGAGTGAATTCGACACCGTATATTTAGAAAACGTGTGTAATTTTACCCTTCACTTTAATGTATTCTTGAAGTGAATTTTTTTTAGCCCCGTCGTGATTTGTAACTCGATGAGACAGAAGTAAAACGAAAAGTCGACATTAAAAAGAGACAAACATATAGATCTACAGATATTAACGTAAGAGAGAATGAGATAGAATACATTATGCAGTGTTCCTCGGAATCATGAAGCCTTAGGAGAAATCGTAATAACCAGCGTGGTGTATTGTTCGCGTGTATCGTTTACTTGAATATTTTAGCATTTTTTGAAGTTTTCGTTTCTATTTTTCGATTTAAATACATTAACTCATTTATTACGACCTTAGTATGCGTGCATCGACGTAGTTTCGGATATTGCAATGAACCTGGGCTTCCTAGTTGTAGTTGTAGTCAAGTTAGTTTTAGTAGTAAGGCGTATATATATATATATATATATATATTATGTATACTTGGCTCGGCAGCTGCATTTAGATTGCTTGACGGATTCTAATGTATTCGATGTTGTTACAGTGGGAGTAACATGCCGTACATGAGTAACATACAGTATTTAAGTATGAAGTCTGTGTAACGCAAAAAGAGAGTAGAGAAAAATAGTATTTTAATTATCAATTCTCAACTGATGAACGCTTCTATTAACTCTAGTAGTGGTACATACTACTAAATACTAGTAGCCGTCCAGTGAACGTAATTCGATCATAATTAAAGACATTTTTATTGTTCAAGATTATTGAGTGTTTTTTATTACCAAGAATGTTGTAGATTACGTCTAAGGTGCTTGTAATAGGAATAGAAACTTATAAATAAAGGGTTTGCCTCTACGATGGTACGAAAAAAAAATTATTTACCAATTTTTTATTGCTAACACTTCAATTCTTCAATAACTAATATTAAAATTATAAGAAAATCGGTTGTAAAATGGCGGAGAAAGATTTACTTGACTGTTTTATGTCTGCCTATCAATTATCATTATCAGCATGTAAGAGGCAGTCTGTAACCCACTGCAGGGCCATAGTTTTCCCGAAGGAAGGTATGGGCATAACCACCGCGCCAGCCCACGACGTATTGACTATTTCAAACTCTGAGAGATCCACAGTTCTATATTATCCCACATACGGTGGTACTCCAAAAAAATTCTCAGGTTCAGGTTTCCTCACGACGTTTTCCTTCACCGTCAGCCAATAGTATAACGAAAAATACTTGGCTACTATATAAATATTACAAAAAAAAATCAGTTGTTTTCCAGTCGGATATTTTTGTTTTTCAGTATTAATAATTCTATTTGATAAAGTCGGTTTTCCAGTCGGATATTTTTGTTTTTCAGTATTAATAATTCTATTTGACAAAGTCGCCAGTGTCATTTGAATATATACGAAATTAAATATCCTGTTGTTATTTTATTTACGGCGAACCACATCAAAGAGTTTATCTCCTATTATTATCAATAATGTCGCACGCACACTGAGCGATGTACCGCCTACTCCATAACCTAAAAACGGGAGGACCATTAACATTTGTGTTGATTGACTGGCGACGTTTCGCCACGTAACGTATACTTTTTGTTACAAGAATAAAATAATTCTGTTAAACTTTAATTCCTCTTCTAATACCAATATTTTCATATATTCATTATTGACTAGCTTCAATTATTCGTTATACCTCTGATTTAAGGTAATTTAAAAGTATGACATGTTTTAGATATATTTTACAACTAAATCTGTTGAATAAAACTATAGCAAATCTGGTCATTTAAATTCCGTAAAAGAAAAAATGGTTGTCTGTAAAGTCGGTTTACGGACCATAATTTTATGTGATAACGTCATAAGAAGACACTGATGAAAAATTGCATACTTTTATGAATTGAATTGAATTATTCCATATATAGATAGATGCGTCATAAGGCGAACGCTTTGACCGATTGCGCCTCTCTAGCGCTTGGACCGTCGGCTCAGGCGGAACGTGACAATGCGCCATGTTTGCGGTGCTTGCCGCCGTCATTCATCGATTTAGAAGAAGTTATCACGTCAAAAAACTTCAAAAAAGAGCGGATTGAAGCAACGATGGTTAAGCTATACATCCGTCGAAGTGAATGCAATTCATACAACAATCGTAAACATTCGCACAAGTAAATTGGGTATATTTCACGAAAAAAAATGTAACCAAGAAATAAGTTGAATATATATTAACGCCAGTGAAGTCAAGGACAAAAGTTAGTAATAGCAAAAAGTATATGTATAACCACACTTAACTTTATATGAATTCCATAAATAAGTACAAAACACAAAAGAAAGATATTCAATTGAAAAACAGTTGGTTTTTTTTCGAACTGACTACGCTATTGACCTAGCAAGGTCTTAACAGCTTCACCGGACTACTAAGGCGAGCGCTTAAGGCACTCAACCGATTTTATTTGACAACTAGCTCAAGGGTGCACGGCATGCCTCGGCTGGGGGAAACAGTGGGTAAAATTGTACTGGCTGTTGTTTTGTCTTTGCATATTTATATATCGATGTTCGTCACAAAACAGTCGGCGATATTTTCGGGAGCGTAATATAACGACAGTATTGGTTGACAATGAATGTCCCGTCCACACCAGCGGCTGCTCTGAGGTAAGTAGTGTAATGTCAGTTTGAACAGGGCACATAGGTTACATTGTAAACGGGGCACGTGAGGTGCTCCTTTGATCTTGCAGCGCTAGTCCGTTTTAACAGGGCTGTGCCTAACGTCTTTATATTTTTATAATAATTCAATTTGTGTGCTGTTATCTATTCATTATAGAATTTCACAGTGTACTCGTAATAACATTGAATTTTAATAATTACATAATTGTATACGTATGAAGTTATGGATGGATGTTATGTATATATGTTATACTAGCGGGCCCGGCGGACGTTATACTGCCCAGGTAATAAAAAAACCTTGATAAATTATATAACTAAACCTTCCTCATGAACCATTTTATGTACTGGTGAAAACCGTATTTAATCCGTTCAGTCGTTTTTGACCTTATCGAAAACAGACAGATAGATGTAGCAGAGAATTTTGTTTTACAATATGTAGTAATAACGCATTTATGTTACAAAGATAAACCCGATCGAGTTTCTTGCCGGTTCTTCTCGATAACTGGTTTGTTTTCCGAACCGGTGATAGTTTTGACGTTCATAAGCGTCTTATTAGGGCCTAAATATATTTTATTATCACGCTTTTATTAGCTTCACCTGTATGTATGTACGTAACCGACCCCTTTGAGCTCGATTTTGTCCTACTTTGAACGTTCAGATTTAATTCAAACTTTGCACACCTGTCAAAGGTCGATGACAATGCAATAATCCGAAAAAAAAAGTTAAAAAAATTTAACTAAATATGAAAAATAAATGATCAATAAAAAATAAAAACATGCGATGCGTCACTGTTAATATCAGCACCTCCAGATATCAGTATTTTTATCATTTTTTTGTCACTTTTTACAAAAATATACATTTATTTCTAATTTACACTATTCTTAATCCAAATTTATTAAATTTTATTTTCTGTTTTTTAGTTGGATTTTTTATGAAAGCGTGTTTTTTTAGTTTTTTAAACTATTATTTTTATTTTTTTATTTTTTGTTACTATGCTTGTATTTGTTATGTTTTATGATTACTACTTAAAATAACTTGTAAATCGAGGAATATAAAATAAATAATATAAAAATAAACATATGTTAAATAGTCAGTTAAAATAATATTAACGATTTTATATTCGTTTGTTCTAAACATCCAGAGTTCAAATCATTAGTAAATCCTTGAATATTAATCCTTATATTATTTTACATTATATCATCCTAACTAATATTATAAATGTGAATATGAGTTTGTTTGTCACGTTTCACGCCTTAACTATTTTTTCAAAACGCAAGTTCGACCCCATATGGAGTACTGTTGCCATCGCTGGACGGGAGCACCTGGATACCAGCTTGGACCATTTGACTCGGCGCAAAGACGAGCTCTGAGAATTGTTGACGATTCTAAGCTCACAAACGGTATCGAACCACTAAGTCTACGGGGGGACGTCGCCTCTTCATGTGTGCTCTACCGTTTGTATAATGGGTTGTGCTCCGAGGAATTGTTTAACATTATGCCTGTAGCTGCATTCCACCATCGCACTGCTCGACATCGGCAGGGAATTCATCCCCACACATTGGAACCGAAATGGTCTCTGACGGTCCGGTTCCAGAGGGGTTCCCTCCACGAACGATCCGGTTGTGGAATGAGCTTCCTGCTGAAGTTTTTCCTGGGGACTACAGTATGGAGTGCTTCAAGGGGAAAATAAATAGGTTAGGTTAGTTAGGAATTAGAATGACACCCTGAATTCTGTATGAGGATGTAAGGATGTAGGAAGTTTTTGATAACCCTAAAGTTCACAGAGTAGCTAAACTATAGAGTTTACGTTGGCATCATTCAAATGTATGAAGTCGCTATTTACGTTTGACCAGAGCACTCATTACAGATTGTTATTGGAATAATAAAGAGAGAGGGATACTCGCATCCGTCTATCTGCGATCGTAACACGTTTCCGAGTATTACTATTCCATTGCGAAATCGCTTTATTCTCTTGGCATTTCTGCGAAGTGGAACTTCTGTTTTTGTTTATTAATCTATGTTTATATGAACTAGTTTTACGGTTGATGGAATGTTTGGAATGGAGAAAAAATTGTTACGTTTTATGCTAATAAATTTGTTAGTACGCGGCTCGGCAAAGGTCGTCGGGCTAAGAGTCTCTTCTGTAATAAGTTTTAAAAATAGAGAATTTTAGTGTTTCATATACTGTTTATTGTTTATGTTAGTTTATTAGAAACGTTTTTAGAAGCCGTTAGAATTGTTAGTAATTACTTGTATTTACTAAGGAGTAAGATTGTCTTTGAAAATTTTGAAAGAAGTAAAGAAAACACATCTCTTTGCAATACACAAGTAAATATAGTCATGCATTGCAGGTGAAAACATACATTTATACTAATGTTATAAACCTGGAGGGTTTGTATGTTTGCTTGAACGCGCTAATCTCAGGAACTACTCGTCCGATTGGGAAAATTATTTCAGTGTTAGATAGCTCATTTATCGAGGAATATATATTATAGATCATATATATTATCACGCCAAGATGAGGAGCGGAGCACCAATGAGGAATGTTTCAAATTCGGGTTTGTTTAGCGTTAGCCTAAATCAAGTATTCCACGCGGATGAAGTCGCGGGTAGAAACTAGTTATTTATATATCGGTTTTTTACCCTCACTTCGCTATAAGACATTTTATTATATCTTCAAGTATCGCTAACTAACTTTTAATTTCCAAAATTATGTACAATGATTTCCAAGATCTAAGAAACAATACCGACAGCAGTCTACAGCATTGCTGACACCCACATAACCAAAATTTATTATATAGACGAGCAGTAAAATTTTATCGCTAACTCGCGTGGGTAATTTTTGTTGTCACCTAAATAGGTGTAAACACAAATCTGTCAACAGATCGCCCTATAAAATGTGTACAGTGCCCGTTACGTGTGTCAGCGATCTCGCGAACGATAAAGTTTTGGAATGCCCCGTAGGGCACGCTTTAAGGTTGGCTATCTTCTATCTATATATCAATGAAATATGACTATATTAGCCAATGAAATATAAAAGCTATGAAGCTACAATCTGTCTTTGAGGAGCGTAATTTAAAATGTATTGACTTTTCGATTATGGTGCAAAACTGACATTATAAAATATAAGATATTAGGTCTTTACCTATGAAATTGCCGTTTTGTATGAAAAAATTTAAACGATTTTTTTTCATGTATTTTTTATTTGTATTAATCGAAGTAATCACCCATGCAATCAATGCATCTTTGCCAACGTTATATATAACGTAATATATAATAATAACATATAATAACGTAATATATAATAATAATAATAATAACGTAATCTATATACTATAATAAAACTGTAGCAAGGTCAAATCTGTACATTAAATATTTTGATCGGGGTAGACTTTGTTATCGATATAGAAGCCAAAAATAACCCTTTTAAAATTTTTGTCTGTCTGTCTGTCTGTCTGTCTGTCTGTCTGTCCCTGTGAACACGCATCACTCTGAAAGTACTGAACCGATTTTGATGAAACTTGGCACAGTGATAACTAATATTACGAGATTACATCTAGGATACTTTTTATCTCATAAAACGCAAGGGATTCTCCAGGATCTGCCTGTTTGTCTGTCCCTTTGAACACGTACCACTCTGAAAGTACTGAACCAATTTTGACGAAATTTGGCACAGTGATAACTAATAATCCAAGGTTACATCTAGGATACTTTTTATCACATAAAACGCAAGGGATTCTCCAGGATAACGGACGAAAGTCAAAAATTTGTAGTTAATGAAATTCTTAACGGATTTTGGTAAATTTTCTTTGTGCTATATATAGCAGACAGATTAGCTAAAAATTTAAGCTATATATCCCTAAGCTACTTTAAAAAAAAAAACAAAAAAAAAGACCGCTGGGTTCCGAACCGGCAGCTCCGTCGAACCATATAATGTCCAGCACGTTACAACTGAGCTACAGCTACATGACATCTCTATGCGTAATTACCAACCACATAGGAAACAAATATGTGTAAACGAAACTGTCACTTATATGTTGTTACACTTATTTTATTGTATGAAAAATGTTTGCTAAACAAAGGTGACAAGATTTTTTCCTAAAATATAAACCTAGATAATAGTTACATTGCATTGTAGAAGATGAATCTCAATTAGAGTTCTATCAGTACGTGTGTTGTTTCGATATTGGATAAAATTAGTTTTCTAAATATTGTTGAGTCTTGAAGTAGTTGGGTTTTAGGTTTGTGAATCTACGATTAAAATAAATCAGTTGAAGTGTTTGCAGTTACTATACTATGTTGTATTTATACTAATATTATAATGAGAGGTTTATTAGAATTATCCCAAGTTGAGTATCTCAGTAAAAAAAGTGGTTTATATGTCAAAAGTAATATAAATGTGACAACATTAAAATTGAATGCAGATTTCACGTATACTTTACAAATTCTTATAAAACAAACAACTAAAACATAATGGAAATTTAATGTAAATAAAGTTCAATTTTTACAGTATGTTATGTGATGAAGTTATAAGGAGTAGGTACTGGGAAGACATTTATCGGCAATATATGTAAGTTAGTTTTGATCTTCACTTTGATGACACTACTTTAGGTAATGCTGAGAATAGATTCTACGCTTATTTCAAAAGATTTGTCACATACCAACTGGGTATATGTTGAGTGAATCCCTGGATAGTTTGGATTCACAATGGGAAGTGCTAGATGTCACTGCAATCGGCTTTTAGGTTTTTTAAGACTATTTGCGTTTAAAAATACAATTGAAACCGGTAATAATCGATTTGGTGCAGACGAAGTTGCACGGGTCAGCTAGTATATAATAATAAAACGTAATAAACAATAAAAGTGGCAGTTTATTGATGCCCTTCTTAAAGAAATCAGCTGGATGGGAGGCAACAAATTCTTCAAAGGCATTTTATACTGCCTCTCGGGTATTGAATTTTTTTCCCGCCAAGGAGTTATTCAAATTCTGGAAAAAGTAGTAGTCTGTAGGCGCAAGGTCTGGTGAGTAGGGCAGATGACGGAGAACTTCCAACGCCAGTTCTTGCAACTTGGAGACCGTATGCTGTGCAGTATGAGGTCGCGCGTTGTCGTGCAGGAGCAGCGAAGACGAGCGATTGACCAATGCTGGTTGGAGATGTGCCAGCTTCTCCATCATTGTGTTCAGTTCTTCACAGTACACATCTGCAGTAATGCTCACCCCGTTTGGTAAGAAGCTGTGATGAATCACACCGGCGCTAGACCACCAAACAGTGACCATCACTTTTCTAGGGGTAAGTTTTCGTTTAGGGCATTGTTTAGGTGCTGAACCAGGATCCAACCAACTTGCTGAGCGCTTGCGGTTATCAAACAGAATCCATTTTTCATCGCAGGTAACAATGCGGTTCAAAATTCCTTCATTTGTGTGTCTGTTGAGCAGTGCAAGGCACGTCTCGACGCGTACTTCGCGCTGGCGATCATTGAGTTCGTGGGGCACCCATTTGTTAAGCTTTTTTACCTTGCCAATTTGACGCAAATGGACCAATATTGTTTTGACGCTAACGTTGAAAGCTGCTGCTAATTCAGCCGTAGGTTGTGTATCATCAGCTTCCGCAGTCGCCTTTAATTCGTCATTGTCGATCAAAATCTTCGGACGACCGCGAGGTTACTTTTTCAGGTCGAAATTTCCAGAACGGAAGCGAGCAAACCAATAACAGGTGGTGCGTTAATTTGTAGTGTTAGCTCCGTAAACGTCGTTGATGCTGCGTGCCGCTTGTGCCGCGTTGCTGCCACAACGGTACTCATATTCCATAATTATTCGAATTTTTAACGTATCCATGATGCCAAAAAAGATTGAAATGCGATCAAAATGTAACACTAATCAATAAACAAATGACTACTTTTGGAAAAAGATTTCCATGTTTTTAAAATAAAATTAATTTGAAATTGGAATTCTTAGCCAAACAAAAATTATTTTGATTTGAAATGGCCAGTACTGCAGATCGGCAATTTCATAGGTAAAGACCTATTATTTTTGAAAAAAAATCTTCGAGTAAGGTTGTAGGCTGTCTAGCGTCAAGCTGTCGTAGCTTGTTAAGAGTGAAGGATTTACAATACAAAGTGTAAATCAGAAAGTAAGGTGAAATGAAAACGTTGTTTGAGGTTGAGCAGGTCGTTTGGAGCAGCGCTGGGTACCAAGGATCAAAAGAGCCGCTAGTAATAAATATTTATTACTCTAGGAGAAGTTTATGAAGTTCGTAACAAAAAGGTGTTGTCTAGTATAAAGTAGTTCTTATATGTAATACAATTAATTAATTAATAACAAATAAATAAATTAATAAAAAATTAATATTCTTATTTGTAATACAATCTCAGAAAAAATCATATAATTCCGTACTGAAGAGAACGTGAATCTTAGATATATAAATTTAAGAAATATGTCCGTCCTCTTTGCTACCATATTCTTAACCCATTGATAACGTATTTTTTTATATCCTAGATAGCAAACAAACAGGCGGCTGACCTGTTGTTAAGTGATCACCGCCGTCCATAGATACTAGCAACACAGCCAGCCTGTGCTTGAGGGGAACGGGAAGGAGGAGGAGGGGAGAGGGGGTGCGGGTGAGGTGGCCCTCCGGCTCTCTCACTGACCGAACGAAACGCAGCAATGTTACTAGATGTCGGATTTCTGTGAGAGGGTGGTACTACTACCCCGGGCGAGCCGACCGAATTATTCTGAAACCAGTAATAGCTACAGCGTGGCCCTACCACCTACGCAAAAAATTGAAGCATTGGCATAATACAATAACCTAAAGTTTAGAATCAAAAATACATTATTTAGCGTAGGCCCTAAAAAGACACTTACTTATGAACATTGAAACCCGACTACCACAAACCTCTCAGTCATCGAGAAATATTAACAAAAAATTCGTTAATTTTTTTTATGTCAAATGGAAGCATACAAACAGCTGGGTCACTTGATGTTAAGTGATCACCATCGTCCATAGACACTAACAATACCAGGGGAGTTGCAAGTGCGTTGCGACTCTGTGTATGGGGGAGGGGTAGGGAAAGGAGAAAGGGGAAGGGCAAGGGGAAAGGATGTGGGCTTCCGGCGCTCTCACTGACCGAACGAAACGCAACAATGCAAGCACTGTTACTTCACGTCGGTGTACTTTTAGAGGGTGATACTACCCCGGGCGAGCAGACCCATTCGTGCTGAAACTACTAATAGCTACAGCGTGGTTCTACCACCTTCAAATATGCAATCATATTGGTAGAGCATTTTTAAGACTCGCCCGGTTCGCTATTATTACCCTCAGATTGAAAATATGCATGCCGGTAGCTGCAACTGAAAGCTTGCACTTCTGATCTTACCATAATAATCTTCGGCGTACGTCAAATTAGATAATATTGCCTTAAAATACAACTAAATATCATGAAACTGTTGGAGGGATGTCGTAATTAGAACTAAGGAGACGGACGCCGAAAGAGTTACAAATAAGAAATCAAGCGCCCAGTCTTCTAGAAATATCTGCAGCGATACGTTTAATGATTTTATAGTTGCGGGTTTGTAACCAACCAAAGTTTGTTTTTCTTGCAAAAATCTTTTGAAACGAAAACAGATTATATATATTTAAAGATATATAAGTACTAAGATATTATAATTCACTAAAGAGTGTCGTAGAAAAAACTATCCATAAAACACAGTCATAAGTCTAATGACGTCATTAAAATATGAAAAAAAAAACACTATCATTATAATTTAAAAATGAAAATCTTTTTAAAGTAAACGCACCGTAAAAAAAACTTACATTACGACGTGAGACTTGCGCTAAAGGCCAGCGCGTCGACAAAGTGCCTTAAATTTTTAATTGCGGACCGCCTTATGATTATTATTCTCCTTTGTGCATTCACAGGGCGATATGTGTGAAGTTTTTACGGTATAACATGTAAACGTTAGCGGTTTGGTCTAAGTGTATTTCTATAAGATTTTTTTAAAGTGAAAACTTGTTTAAACGCGGTGAGTGATATTTTGGAAAGGACGTAAACTTATGATTTCGCGTAATGACATGCTAGTAAGCGTGACCGACCGTATTGCTCTTGCACGGCTTGTGTCAGACTAGCGACGCGTGGTATAGCAACGTGTGTACATTGTATACTATCGGTACCATCTTGCATAATATGGCTTATTTATCGTGCATTAATGAAGCGGATTAGAAATAAAATATAATAGTTGTGTAGTTCACATTAGCTAGAATTGAAACCTTAGAAAATGTATAAAATGTTCATATAAAGGATACATGTGAAAAATACACCACGTTTGTTATGACACGTTTTCCCAAGCCACCGTAATATGCAGCCATGCACACACACGCGCACAAACATAATAAGAAACACTGTATAATGTATTCTATCTCATTCTTTCGTACATTAATTCCTATAAAGGTATATGTTTGTCTCTTTTTAAGATGGCTTTTTCGTTTCACCGAGTTTCAAATCACAACAGGGCTAAAAAAGTTTTGACTAAAATGTTATATGATTAGAAATATCGTTAAAATATCAAAATACATTTATTCACATAAACAATGAATAACTAAATAAGCAATTCATGATATAATTGATGCAGAAAAAAATGCGTGTATCAGTGTGTATACGTGGAGGAAAGGACACTTCTTCTCTGTATTAAATCTGACACACATCAATCTGACACAATTTATTTACATATGACAATGTTCATAAACTATATACTATACGAAGTCCCGTAGTATAAATACGTAACTATACATTTACTCATTTTGATATACTACTATACCCGGACAGAAACTTATACATAGTTACACACCTAAATATATACCTAACTTATATGTAACAAATCGCTTTGCTCCCCTGTGTTGAGTATATTAGGCTAGATATTCGTAACCGCTGTCGCCTGTCACTAACACCGTCGAGTTAAGTTTTAATAAAGTCGTTCTTGAACCAACAACCTGTATATGAAACCGACAAGAATCTTTTCAATTCGGTACAATATTATGTTCATTAGTAGGTGTTTATTTAATATTGTGAAGATTTCTTCTAACGTTATGTGAAAATGTAGTGATTAGGGAAAATTGTCATCTAATGTGTTATTTGTTTGGGAGAAAAGTTTTCCCGGACTCCTATCATACTCGTTATAGCGTTAAACACCATTATTTCGCTGTCCGTTATTATTATTGATAATGACAAAGATCGGTCGGTGTTATTGCAACGTGTGAAAAAGCAAGCATTACGGAACAACTCAAAAATGTGAAAGAGAGAGCTCAACACGTTGATCATATTCAAATCACTACATGACAAATTCATTCTATTATCGTGCTAATGTTACAAATAACGATATTATACAAAACAGCAGAATAATTTATAACGACTTATAACAATTATTTTTGTATAAAAATATAACGACTGTCAAATATTATTTTAGCTGTTATTTGTTTGTTCTTATAAACTGATAGAATTTGTAAGCATCATAAATATATTATCAGTTGTATTTTTATTTATTTAATTTATTAATCTTGTATCTATTTTCATAGAAATTGAAATTATTGATCTCATTTTTTTATGTTGCAGGTAAGCTTTGTACCCAATAGGCAACTGGTAAGAATGTTTAATTATTTATTTTTAATTTTATTGGTATAGTAATTAATCCATTAAATATTTATAATAATTTATAACATATTCCGAGAGCCTGGCCATGTACAACTAAGAATCAAAAACAATTACAGACAATTGCAACAAATAACTAATTAAAAGCAAAATATAATGCCAAACGGTAACACTCTAAAAACGATATATGTAGTTAAGACACGAAAAATTGTTTCATAATCGTCTTAAAACATCACCCATAACTTCTGATCTAATTGACGTTATTTGACTCCACCATGACCATAATTTATGGTCCATGGACCACAACAAAACTAATAAATTTCCAGCTCGAAGTATTCGGATTACTGATCTATTAATGAATTCGTTCATTATCGTTCGATATATACATATAAGGTATTGTTAAAACCCCCAATAAATAACCAATCAAATATTTGTAACATCCTGTATGTAATACAGTCATATCCATAAAAAGATTATCAAGCCATTCGAATGACGTAACAAAGTAATTAATAAGCCGAAGTTCCCACAATGTACCGGGAACCGTGATATCACAGTCATGTTTTACTTTTAATTGTCTCACATTACAAGCGTAAACGCTCGGCCATTAGGCAAATTCACAACAATGTCATTTAAGCTGACTGTCCGCCACGCGCGCCGAGTCAGATACTGAATTTGAAATTTTGGTGAGCAGGTTCCTTTTGTAATTCGAATTTATTTACGATAATTGAAAGTCATCTCTTACTCTAGAGCGCTAACAGTGTGTGGATGACGGAACGTTCAATTGTGAAATATTTATTATAGAAAGATTACATAATATATAATAAAATCTTTATACATCGACATTTAAAAGGAAGACACAGAAATAAAAATTTACACTAGTTAGGTAGCTGCTACAACATTATTCGAATATTTTACATATTGTAATTCCTTTCTGTAATGATAGATATGTTTACACAGATTAAATTAAAGAATAATACAGTACAAACTCGGTAAATCGTACCTCGATAAGTCCAAAATCTCTACAACCCTAAAGATACCTGTATTTTATTTCGTTTAAAAGTTAACACCTTTATTCGTAGTCTGAATCTCGACAATTCGAAAAACTCACTATTTCCGTGCAAGATATTTTCTTATAAATATTTTTTTCTTTATATAATTTGAAAATGTATATTTTCCCTCCATACTTGTCTATAGTTTCCGAAAAAGTATTTATTACTTTAAAAAATAACTCTGCAAGTCGTACATTCACCTACAAAAACGTTTAAGTCGAAATCTTTCTAATCCCAATTCTATCGCGTCTCTCTTTAGTTTCGAATAACCGAGGGTCAATATACTTTATTTATTATATATTATTTTTATTTAATAGTTATTAGTTGCACGGACAACGTTATAAAAACTTACATTATCATATAAATCAATAATTTATCTCCAATTATCTATGTTCGTAACTAAACTTACCCGCTGGTGTGACAAAGAGCATCATAACCTATTACGTCACATCGCATCCATAATAACCCCGTCTAATTTCAAACTCTATCACGTTGATTTTAGAACTGAATTCATTAAAGATTATCTCAAGTGTGTACACAATAAAAAGACGATATAAAAATATAAATAATGGTTATAGCTAGTTCACACCATTATGAAGCCTAGTCCCACGCATCGACAGATTCGACAGAACTATCACTGTTTTCAGCCCACTTCAAAAGATGTAATGAGTTTGGGTCGCGGTCATATTTCAAGCGTGTAAAGCGGAATTCATTTATATAACTAATTTTATAGTTTTGGAATATTGTTCCGCCGACTTTGTTGAAGTGAAAATTGTTTGTTATTTCGCGGGAACAATGTATTTTATCTAGATCGATTGTGAGCCCTTTTTAATGTGAAACAGCTATAGGCGCGGGTAAACCTGATTTTGGCATGGCACGACGCACGTGGCGACGTAAAATACAAACTTTACACTATTAACGAAATACTCAAAAACATTTGCAGCCCTCTCTGTATAAACATAAGATTCAAATTATTTTGTCGGCCCTCGTTATACTAATGTTACGCGGCACACGCCGATTACCTAGCGCCCTTTGATAAATGCCGCCAAACACACCGCGCCTGCGACTAGTTGAATTTTGTATTTAATAAAAATGAATATTTATGTAATAAAATAAATAAACAGTGATTATTTTATGGAACAAATTTGTAATGCTTTATCTTTTCATTATGCCACAGCTGAATCCTGTCGTAATTTGTTCTTTTAGGCATATAAGTTATACAAAACAATTTCGATGTTTCACATCTGCCAGGCGTCCCGTGACGGCTCAATTTCTTTTCAACAGAAATCTTGTTATTATCTTTTCTTTTTATAACCCCTTTAGGTGTCGATTATAAGTTACCTCTATACGATTTTATCATTACAGCTTATCTTCTATGGAAAGGCATAATAATATGTTGCCCATATAAACTTATAGATATAGCTTAAAAAATTCTCTATGTGCTAATAAGCCACTTCAAAATAGTTGTAAATTATAAACAGATAATAAAATCAGATATTAATGTTCGCAATCGCAAGATTATCTAAAAAGTTACCTTGATTCGTCTAGATTAGGTTAATAGGTTTTTAGTAATGTTAATAAAAAAATATTTGGTATAGTTTTATTATTATTTAAAACGATTAATGTATATAATATCTAAAAGTATATAATCAATACAAAATAATACCTTAGAAGTGTAATTTATTATTTTGTAGTATACTTTTCTTAAAACTTTATAGAAAAAGAGAAATATTTAGTAAATTTCAAATCTAATAATTATAAATTTCGATTAATATTAAACAATGTACGAATTAAAGACTAAATAATAAAAAGGTTTTGTGTATTTCCTAAAACATTCTCATTTATTTATTCTCTAAAATATTATTCCCGTTCTTTAGAGCTTAATATATGTAGCTTACCTAATAGAATTGTCATTATTTTCTTACATTTGTAGCTACTTAATAATTTAAAACAGAAATCGGATATAAAACATTTAACATTGGTTTAGCTGTTTGAATTTGATAAACTGTAATACCAATTGATCGGTCATCATGTAAATGTGTAAAATACATACATACGTGACTGTTCTCAATATCAATTAAAGGTATATCTATACATCTATACATATAATAAGAATGTAAATCTAACATGTCTGTACTTTTTCGATTATCGTGAAAAAAATATTGCAGGTGTCTAGGAATAAGAAATAAAATACGTTTTAATCATTTTTAGAAATGTCTGTCTGGCTGTTTGTATGAATACGCATCAGTGATAAAGTACTGGGTTCACAATAAACCCACACCAAGAAATTCATAAAGCATATCCTCTAGAGTAACTTAGTCTTTGTTTCAATAAAGTCGGTCCACTCTATCATAAGTTATTGTAATTTTAATGACAGCTCGAGCTAAGTACGAGAGAAGAGTAGTAACATTATAAAGCTAGAGGGTTTGTTTGTTCAGTTGGTTGAACGCGCTAATTTCAGTAACTACTGGTCCGATTTGAAAAATACTTTCAGTGTGAGATAGCTCATTTATCGAGAAAGGCTATTTATATATAATCACGCTTATGACCAATAGCAGCGGACCACCAATGAAAAATGTTTCAAAATTGGGTTTTTTTTCCTTTTGAAAGCTTCCGTTGCGTGTTAACGTTAGACAAAATTAACTATTCCACGCGGACGAAGTCGCTGGCAGAAGCTAGTTTAAAATACATATATTGTTTTTGTCGCCAGCAGTATAGCCGTATCCTTACCACATTTTTTTGATTACGAACACCCAATCGTATTATCTCATTCGAACGACATATAAAGTGTTTAAATAATTATTTACATACTAATAATATAATAGATATATTTAACATTATATCCATTAATGGTGTCCATCACAGAATCAGTAATATTAATTTATATTCTTTGTTTTTACTTCGTTATACAATAATTAATGGATCCACTATTCCGTGTTTGTTATTAAATACTTTGTTGGATTTACTTTTTATCACGCTTTTATTAGCTTCACCTATATGTATGTATGTATGTAACCGACCCCTTTGAGCTCAATTTTGTCCTACTTTGAACGATCAGATTTAATTCAAACTTTGCACACCTGTCAAAGGTCGACGACAATGCAATAATCCGAAAAAAAAGTTAAAAAAATGTAACTAAAAAATGAAAAATAAATAATAGTTTAAAAAAACACGCTTTCATAAAAAATCCAACTAAAAAACAGAAAATAAAATTTAATAAATTTGGATTAAGAATAGTGTAAATTAGAAATAAATGTATATTTTTGTAAAAAGTGACAAAAAAATGATAAAAATACTGATATCTGGAGGTGCTGATATTAATATGCGATGCGTCACTGTTTGTGTTTCTGTTTTTTAGTTGGATTTTTTATGAAAGCGTGTTTTTTTAGTTTTTTTTAACTATTATTTATTTAAATATTAGCAGTGGACTTTAATACAACAGTTTTAGTTGTGAATTAATTATGTTATTTAATAATATAAGATATGCAGAATTGAGTACATTCGAATTCTCAGCGAGAAATGTAAACTTTAATCGCTCCATCAGCTATGCGTTTTCATTTACAGACTCCATAATATGCTACTTTTATATGGTCATTTTATCCCAAATTGGACATTGTTACCGGGTTTATCAGTTTGTGAATAAATTTCTAAAAGATAATCTCGGATCAATAAGATCCGATTCTGAATATTTGTTCATTAAGAGAAGGTTATATTATACGAGATTAATTATATAAATAGAAAAAATTTAAATGTCTGTTTGTAATGTTAAAATGGCAGCTTTTATTAAATTAATTTAGAAGTATATAGATATGAAAATATATACGGTACTTACAACAAAACAAAAAACAATGAAAAGTTAGAAAAGTTTTGAGTATGATGGTGGATACAGGAGTAGAGGAAGACCCAAAAAAGGTATGAATGGATTGTGTACGTAATACGGAATACGGAACGATATGTACGTAAAAGGTATGACTTTGGGATGACACTGATAGGCGAGAGTAGAGAAGGAGACCATGTTGTGCCGACCCTACTTAGGTGGAAGAATGGTAAGAAAATGATAACAATTATAACAAAAGAAAAAACAATACTTTATCCGTCTTTTAGTTCCACCTAATCTCCGAAATAATTAGGCCTATTTTGACCGGATTTTCACTTACAGATAGTTGATGTTATAAAGAGTAACTTAGGCACTTTTATTATAAAAAAGAAATAGAGATAATAAACTAGTTTAGAATTAAAGTTGAACGTACTATAAGTGAATTAAATATACTTAATCGAATGACGCTTAATGGATAAAACAAGGGGAACAGTAAAAAACATTGTGACTTCCTCCCAAAAGATTATCGTTGAAAAAAAACACGTAGACCATAGAGGAAACATTAAAGTAACGCGCACAGAACCTGTTCACCTGACGCTTAGGCGTATAAAAGCGTACACAGGCGGTCTTTTCAGTTGTCCGTACATCTGTCTGTCCGTTCGACAATACGTATGACAAAATAAGCGATATTTTCCCATATGGGCGCACAATGGAGCTTTGTTAGTATGTACGCGCTCACCTTTTCAATATAGCGGAGTTTACGCGTACCATATTGTCTTCCTATTGGATAAACATTTCGAAAGCTTTTAAAAGAATTAGTGGTCGAATTCAAAGATAGATAAAAAAAAATCATTTTTTTGATTGATAACACTAAAACTCTTCAATAGCTACATAACAAAAAAAATTAAGCAAATCGACTGAGAATCAGAGTTAGGAGATGTTCTTAACTTTTTCCCAACTACCTATTTATATATACTATAATTGTATTATATTGTAATTTATAGTGGTCCAGATATTTTTTTTGACGTTAAATAAAACCAAAGAAAATAATTATTATGTCAGTTCAATTAATTATTAATGTATATTATGTATTTACATATTATATTATTATAATATTAGCCTACAATTTCACCAGTTAACTTTAAAGGGCATGTGACGTATGGACGTAAGTCATGTTAAAAATATTGAATGTAGGTTGCAAAAAGGCAATTGGAACGTAATAGTAAAATTAAGGATGGCGAAACGCTATGTGTGTATATGTTGTGTGTCATTCAAGCAGTAGTGTGAGTAATATATATTTTAATTAATTTAATGTGTTTTTAATGCATTTTGTATAAAAAAATAGCTTTGTGCACTTCTCGTCCATATAAACTTTAACTATACCAAATACCACGTTCATCCGTTCGCGCAATTCGCTTAAAAAGGTACAAAGTTTTCGCTTCACGTATTTATATATAGATAGAGATTATTATTCGACACCAAAATCGATTGACATGTCTAAAACAATTCAAATTAATATATCGCATGGCATTGTTATCCACCAATTAAAGTCAACGCTTTGATTTTTTTTATATTTATGGTAGCAAAGACCTGGTAGTTCCTCACGATAGACTAAAAAACACGAATAAACATATTAAGACATATAAAGTAGCGGTGAAATCACAGAAATCCATTATATCGCTATATTAATAGATAATTATAGAGCATTATATCTGTATATATTAATATAAAATACATTTACATTCGATAACACATCGTAAAAGCCGTTACTAGTGTAAAAAATGGCTTTAATCAAATTAAAGTGTATCAACACTTCACAGTTTTTAACCCGTTACATTTGTCGAAGAGAAATGCCAATATAATTGTATATCATTTCTAAAGATAAAAACATTGTTACTCAGATTTAAATAATTGATAATAACTTGTTACATTTGTAACTTGTAAAAAAAAAAATTAATAGGAGTATTTTAAGGGAGACAGACTCTTTCACACAAAAACTACTGAACGCATTTTAATGAAACTTTACCGTAGTATAGGTTCTATTATTAGGATATTACGTGTCCATCAGAATAACGTGTGGACTATGTAAATATATAAAAATTTAGTATCATGATGTTTATCCATGATGAACTCGGAAACTACTCAACCAATTTTAATGAAAGTTGCGGTTTGCGTATAGTTTCGTCAACTTGAGAGACTGTACTTTATATTTCGATTAATGGTCTTAATATTTTTTAATTACAAATTAAATAACTGTCAATGTTTATTATTGTTATAAATTGTAAGTTTTATCAGTCTCGAACAGATGGCGCTTTAAATTAGTTTTTTGACAGAAAACTGTAGGACTGACTGTTATAGATATCTTATAGATAGGCGTCACGTTTTCATTTTGCATTTCTTTTTCATAATAACTGAGCCACGGCAACGCGTGGCCGGTTCAACTGGTAATTTATAAAGATTTTATTTAAATAGGCTACAATGTAAGTGTCAAGTAAGTTATCGTGCCATCTCCATGATGTACCATAATGTGTGGTATCGTGTATTTAGCGATATGTTATGTTATGCTGGGAACCTCTCATTCTCCGTGCCCCCCTGTCCTACGGCCAACAATGGGACCCCGTTATTGTATTTAGATTAACACTGAACATCAAATCAACAAGAGTTTTGTAGATATTTTAATGCAAGTATCTTGTAAAAAATCACATTCATGAAAATTTTACATTTAAAATTATATTCATTACTACATTGTTACATATTATAAAAAATGTTGACTCATTTGTTTTCGAACCGTGAGACTCTCGCAGATATTTGCAAAGACTGCAAAAGCTTTGTGGATAATAATAATAATAAAAAAAACATTAATGGTTTCGCCAACGCGCGTACGACAATGCAATGCGACCGTCGACAAAGGAGTGAACCGAGCCGGGCATAGACAACGAGGGAACTTTTTGTCTCGGACCATAGACAAAAGGTCTTTCATTGGCGGAACAATGACGGTATCCTGCCTCATTTATCATACAAGCCAGTTTACTTTCATCGGATAATTACAATGTAAAGCCTTCGTATATAAATAAAAGGCTTAAGAGGAATTAATTATGTAACTACTTGTTCTATTATGGCTTTGATGTGACGATGACTCATTTGTACAACATTCAGACGCCGCATTGAACAATATAAATTGGAATTGCACAATAAACGACAATAACAACTATATATTACACTCTATAATTATTTTCAAAACGAATTAATAAGCGTAATACTACTAGGTACATACTATAGTCTTCTTTCTTTTTTTTTTGACGTGATAACGTCTCATAAATCTATGAACGCCGGCTACACGCACTGCAAAGCATGACTCATTGTCACGTTCTGCCTGAGCCGAGCCTGCAACCTAGAACGTGGAACAAGGCGCGATCGGTCTAAGCGTTCGGCTTGTGACGCATCTATCTATATATAAAATAATTCAATACAATTCATAAAAGTATGCAATTTTTCATCAATGTTTTCTAATGACGTTATCACATAAAATTGCCGTCCATAAACCGACTTTACAGACAACCAATTTTTTATAGTATTCTGGGCAACCAGTCTTCTACTAGATTATTAATGGCATTTTCGCGTAGATACAAATTTCTTACGATCTGTTCCATGAACTAACAAAATAGTGGCCGTCCTGTTAGAACTTTCCTGTTTGTTGCAAGTTAAAATCCATGCTGGTAATATTTCCCATACACTTCACTTCTGCACAATAACCAAACTATATTATTTAAAACTGCACCAATATTACAAATGATAGAGCCAAATAACATAAGAGTCTGGATAAAATATAAAATCCACTACATGATATTCCAAGATCCCGTTAAAAACTTCCCATACTATGGTCAATTACATATATAAAAAATTGATACTATAGAGTGTCGTGTCTGTTTCCCTGGAGCAATAAAAACTTAATCACTAAACCCGGTCAATAACCTACGTATATAAAAATAAATTCAAAATGACGTATCACACGTAGTGTCATCTTACACGCACAACAGACCCAAGCTTATGTAATTAGTAAAGTGATTTCTTACAGATAACGCATTCTACGTTCAAATTAAAAGTATAATAATAGATATTTCTTTCGAATGTTCTTATCCGACGACACTCTTAAGCCGGAATAGTCCAATCGTCTGTGCTCGTTAGAGACAAAAACAAATGTTACCTCATCGAAAAAATAACTTGTTTCTTTTTATTCTCTAATGTTACAAAAGTTCTTAAGTCCGTGGTTTAATTTTATTTACTCGTAATTTAAGTAAATTATGACCTAGTATTTTGTAATGTTAGAAAGATAATATTTCTTAGAATTCTCTCGTGACTATTCTAAACGTGTTTCACAAAACTAAGTTAATTAGACAACGTTCTTGTTTATGTTTTTTGTTTATTATTGTTTACATAACTTAGGTGTTCGAATTACCGGAATATTATAATTACATTTTAAAATGTAAGGACTTATGACATAGTTTCCTTTGCCATGGTAAAGATGGCACGAATAAAAATGGTATTTTAGCGCCATTTTGCAATGATGGTCTACAAACAAACTTTTGTTTTATCTTTCTTTGCTCGTATTTTGTCAAATTAGTGAATATAACGTGTTTGTTACTAAAAATAATTTTGCTGTTTCGTTTAGTAATATACAAAAATGAGTAAACGTAGGCATACACACACATGTACACAGTGATACACGCAATGTTTTTTTTTTCTTCTTTACGGATCGTGAATGATACTACAAATGACAAAAATATAGTTTTTCCTCTAAATACAGGATTACTCAATGACAACTTTATTTGGCGTACAAAGAAGTAACGAAGAAGAATTTTAACTAGAAAATACTACGTTCGATAATTTAGAAACAAAAAGCGCACGCGGCATGCCCTGTTGAGCTCACTGGCGGTAACTGAGGCAAAGGCAAAGGCTCGATGGCTTGATGCAGCCAGTCGAAAGCTTTAGCAGCGTTTCAGAGTGCTGTATTGCCGTTGTTCCGAGTGCACTTGCGCGGTAATTGTTTGCGGAAAGGGTTCGTCGAGTATTATTGTCAAGTATTTATACCGTCAGCAAGTAACGTTGTATCCTTTTTTAAATACCTATTTTCTAGATTTAACGTTTGGTCATAATATCACCTGAGTTTAAATGTAGAAGTAGCACAAGACAGTAATATGTTAAACATAAAAAAGTATTAGCTGTCAAGTACTACTGGCAGAATATATATGAAGTGCTCGGTGAAAGGATTTGACTTCCAAGTGATAACAAGGTAAGTGTGAACTTGGAAATCTCAATCATCACGTTATGGTTTCATCACAAGGTGAAATATCCAGGTCATTATAAGATTTGAGATAGCACCAATTGACACGTTGTTCATACAGGCCACCATCAAGGCATTAAATATCGCATGATATTATAAATAAATAAATAAAAGATAAAAATGTAAAAGCCTGTAGCAAAGTATCTAATAGCGGTACATGAAAAAATCCCATAACTACGCTAAATCTTCTTTTTTTTCTTTATTTATTTATTTAAATTTATTTATTTGCAAGAACCTCCCTCGGACGAAGACCTCCTCCAAAGAAATTATATCTGTTGTTTTTAAAGATAATTAGACATGGAACGTATTTGCCAGACTTTCATAAGTCAAATCTAGGCTTACTACTGATTTCCCTGTTATCTTTTTAATATTAACAAAGATATTAACTTATAGAGTTGTCTGTCTTTGTGATTTAGGCTGTCACATAGTAATAGCTGTTTTTTTTAAATAAAGGATAATTTGTAAATTAAAACATAAAGTTCTAGTTTGACATAAAGTCAAACGGGAGTGACACGTTTGCTGAATTTTACTAACGTGCAGCGTTAAAAGCGCTGAATTACTTTATGACTCGTAATATATTTTTTAACTGACGTTACAGGGAGCGAGACTTGCGCACTTAACCGCGGCAATTTTTCTCTAATTAAAATTATTCCGATTGTCGTTTACGTAGCGATGGCGGGCGTATTCGTTTGTTGTGGTCCGCGACGCGTGCCGTTTCAAGCGTACTCGTGCTTTTTAGTGCCCGTGTTTACCCTTCGCTTTCCCGTACCCATACTAACTTCGTACGAAAATAATGGTTTCGAAATTCAAAGTCGGTTTTTTTATGGCTAGAAGGGTTAGGTTTTATAATTTCACTTAGGCATTTGACTTTTTTATTGTTTACAGGCGTTTCACACGTTGATAATTTATTCGTGTTTTTTAACTTTTTAATTATACCCAACTGTAATCGTTTATTTCTGAAAGAAAATAATTAATGAAGAGTAAAGCTAATTTTCGTTTCTCTGTTGCGGTAGTCCGGTGAAGCTGTTAAAACCTTGCTAGGTGAATAGCGTAGTCAGTTCGAAAAAAAAAATCGTATCTCTGTTCAAGATGATTATATCTGTATTTTTGTTTCATTTTATTGAATGTAGAGAAAATTACTGCACTATTGTCTTCGATTATTTATATGTAGATTTCATACAAAAGGAATATAATATATTTAAAATGTAGAATATTTAATTTTTTATAACAGAGTTTGATCAATTATATAAACATCAACTACACATCTTATAATAGAAATACAATACATTTATTAATTTTATTTTACAAAAATTAATAAATCTCGACTTTAACATCATATTATTAGTATAACTTCAAAGGAGCGTTTTTATTTCATTCTTAATTAACTATAATACTAATCGAAATTTTACTATTATTAAATAATTGAACTTAAATTTCTGCGCATAAATATGTTTTATTTGATTTCCTATCATTATCCCAACTAATATTATAAATATGAATTTTAGTTTGTTTATTACGCTTTACTCAACCAACCGGTCATCGTGAAATTTTGTATAAATGTTGTCAGTAACACAGGGTCATTTCTCATCCACAAAACAAATACTCTTCCGGAAGGATATGTCAAATCTACCTAACAATAGGTACTGTTCCCGCGGTTTAAATTTACGTAACGACAGCCAAGTCGCGAGCAAGAGCAACTTATTAATAAATATAAAAAAATCAAATCTTTAAAAAAGTATAGAATGACAATACGTTCTCACTTAATATGATATCTTACAAAATTCTACTGGTACGATCTTGTCATTATAAGTTAAAAAATGACAGCGCTGTTAAAAAAAAACTGAAATGCTAAAATAAATACAAGCATATAGGAGAAACTGAGCAAAAAATTAGCAAGCCAGCAACGAGGCAGTCTTTCAGGCGTTATCTCCTCGAAAGTTCCGCGAACACATTAGCGGTGGCGATATTCATTCCGACAATGTACGCGCGTGCGAGATAAACGGCCCGTCTGGTGTCGAAAAAACCGTGCGATAAATCTCGACAAATCGTGCTGTGGTGACGCGGCGTTTGCGCTAATGATGTAAAAATTCTATGACGTCACCGTGACGTAGGCTCGGTGTGTGTGGCGACTGACTACGGCTGGCAATTACAGCTCTTAGATACTTTTGTCTATAATATTGTTATAATGCCAATGTATAAACGACTCATTACTTGGTAATACGCTTTTTCTTGAAGAAAGTTATCAATCGCAGATAAATGTCTAATTTTTATTTTTCCACCTACATTGTCGTACTTTGTGAATATAAATCAAGGATTTCAGGTTTCCTTACGTGTCAGCAAACAACGGAACTATTATAATTAAAACTTAACTATTTACTGTGTGTGAATTTTAAATGTAAAGAAGTTTGTTTTTTATGGAGGCTCAAACATTAGAATATTGTCCATGGGACATCAAAAGTTAATATACCTATTTTAAGAATTGGTACAGATGAATTCACATAGTATGAAGTAACCTTAACCATAAATAGTTCAATTATAATGCATTGTTATAAATAGTTACACAAATGTAATACGTAAATGTAATGCTATTAAAATTACATTACATTTTATTTCAATAGACTTTAAATAAAAATAAACAAAATGTTTTTATAATTATAGGTAGACTATATGTTGTCAGAGTTTGATCAAAGTAATTTCAAACGTAATGCTTAGGTCATACGTTCGCATTACTTAACGTAGCGTTTTTATTTTATCCCAATTTATTAATACTAGTGGTGGTCCAGTGATCTAAATTCGACTATACTTCATTATCTTCCTAAGTATTGATATAATTAAGCCTTTATCCCAAAGAATGTACAAATTACGTAGATTAATAGAGTAAGGATCATAAAGTATGACGGACAAAACTTATGAATAAAGGCTTCGTCTCGTCGATGGTATGAAAAAAATACTATTTCCCAATGTAGTTTATCTATAATAATAAAACTCTTCAATAGCTACTCAATAATAAAAGGAAATTGATTGGTAAGCGGAAGACAGAAAAGTACTGCACTATTGTCTTCGATTATTTATATGTAGATTTCACACAAAAGGAATATAATATATTTAAAATGTAGATTATTTAACTTTGTAACAGAGTTTGATCAATTATAAACTACACGTAGTATAATAGAAATACAATACATTTATTAATTTTATTTTACAAAAATTAATAAATCTCGACTTTAACGTCATAATATTAGTATATCTTCAAAGGAGCGTTTTTATTTCATTCTTAATTAACTATAATACACATGTATATTATATAGTAAATTTTATCAACAATTTGAATTGTATATTTAATCTTCACAGTAGCACTGAAAATATTTTTTTAGACAATATTTATGTTTTGAGCAATGTTCGTGGTCAGTCAGTCGGCGTAACTACACGGGGTGCGACTACATTTGTGACCACAGCGGTGTCGATTTGAGGTGCTTTTTGTTTGATAATTCTCACGCCGGGGGTCGCTGATGGCGGCTTAATTGGGATTGATGGTCGAGTATAGTTCTGAGCCTTCACTATCAATTTGGGGCTCAAATGAGGTACTCATAACAAGGGATCTCAAAAGTAGGGCTTCGTTTTGTTTTGTGGATTATTTACATGGATTCTTTTCACAGTACACACTGTATTTTATTGATGAGGGGGTTGATTTGCGGAAATATATGACAGTGTTTCACGTTACTTTGTTCTAATCGATAATAGATATTCTGGCATCGATAATTGTAGCTATATTTGTTCACAGAATTTATTGCATATCTATAAGTGGAGATTCAACCGTAGCTGTAATGATTTTGCGTTTGCCCAATACGTAGTTATCAGGTCGAATTTTTTGAAGTTTCTTCTCTAACGAATAGATGTTTTATTAACTACTAGCTGATTCCTGCAAATTCCTTGTGTGTTTTATTATATCTCAAAGGGATTAGGTAGCGTTTTCGAAAAACACTTCCAGGTGGCTTGACTTTTTCCAACATTTCCAGCAATAACCGTCACATTTCGACCATTTTACACATAACCTGGACAATTTATATACCTAAACCTTCCTTATCAATCACTTTCTCTACTAGTGAAAACCACATGAAAATCCGTTCAGTAGCTTTTGAGTTTATCGCGAACAGACAGACGTAGCAGAGGACTTTGTTTTGTAATATGTAGTGATAGCTTTTTATATTCGTATACACAAGATTCTTTATTCTATTTTTCTCACTTGGTCTATTGCAATCTCACAAAGGAATGCCTAAAATTAACGAGAAAGCGAATGGATACAGTTATCAATTGGAACATTGCCCAGTTACAGATGATAAATGACTCATGATGAGAATTGTGTGGTGTTGATGTCCCTGAAAAATGAACTGGTAATATATGAATTTACAATAAATTTAGGTACGCATATATAAATGTAGATACCTATGTTGATATATCTCAGATGGAAAAATTTCAACGCCATGTAACTGGTCATATAGTCATATATATATTTTGTTATATCATTACATAGTATAACACAAAGTCCCCTACCACGTTGTTTGTCTGTTTGTCCACGATAAAATCAAAAACTACTGAACGGGTTTTCATGCGGTTTTCACCAGTAGATAAAGTAATTCATGAGGAAGATTTAGGCATATCATTTGACAAGGCTTTTTATTATCAGGGCGGGTCAACGTCCGCCGGGTCCGCTAGTTTTTATTAAACTTTATATTGTAATTTAACGTGGACAAAGTTGCGGGCGGCCTCTTAGGTACGAAACATGGCAAAAATATGTAGTTATACATACTAACATACGAAAGGGTATATTATTGGTTGGTATGGTACTTAAGGACTTGAAACTAATAAAATATATTAATTTCGGTCTTTGTTTGTTAAACCATTGTCACTGAACGTGGTCGCGACACAATACGTAAGCTACACAACTTAATGTATACAAAGCTGACGGAATCATGTACGTTTTGTTTGTCGAAAAAAAAAATGCAAAGGGTCAGTCAAATCCAAAAAATAAGTAGTCTAGAACCATCTAAGAAAAAATCTGCATCGAATAGTCATATTTCTATGCCGATATGTTGAATAGTTTTAAAGAAATTGAACCTAAAAGGAACTGTATTTTCATCTATACTAATCTATAGTAATATATTAAAGCTGAAGAGTTGTATAGCTCAGGAAATACTGATCCGATTTCAAAAATGATTTCAGTGTTAGATAGCTCATTTATCACGGAACCCTATAGAGTATATATCACCATGCCAAGAACAATAAGAGTGAAGCTCCAATGAAAAATGTTCCAAAATCGTGATTTTATTTTCCTTTTGAGAGCTTCCGCTGCGTAAACGGTAACGGTAACACGCGGGCGAAGTCCCGAGCAGAAGCTAGTTATGTATATATTATATATACAGAATGTTTCGTCTATATCGAATGAATATAACCAGATGAAATATAATATGTATTTCTTATTTAATACATTTTACATATGCTCTATAACGTAAACATTTCCTTGAAAATATTCTTTTTTTTTTTTTTTTTATTGTAGCTCGGCAAAGTGACTGTACTGTGCCTGATGGTAAGCACAGTACAATCCAAAAACAATGGCGACCGCCGAAAGACATACTATCCATCGCCGGTCGCCGCTGTCATGCCGGCCTGAAAGCGTCCCAGTTAGGGACAGCCTCCCCCCCCTGGTTGCTGGATATACACCAGCTGATCCCGGAACGCGACACGCCCAAACGTGCCACTATGGCGGGTGTTCCACCTGGTGTACGGTGGTCGCGATCCAGTCGGGTACAGACACCCTACCACCCCGCAAAGACACCCTAGCACCACCATTCCTTTTATTAATACCAACGTTATTAATACAAGACTTCATTAACTACCTTATCGTAAGTCATTGACGCTGAATACATTTACTCAACAACTAAACTTCCAAGAACGAATGAGTCACACTGTAAGATCGATTTGAATTTCTAATCATTACATAGTATAAAACAAAGTCCCCTACCGCGTCTGTCTGTCTGTCTGTTCGCGATAAATTCAAAAACTACTGAACGGATCTTTATGCGGTTTTCACCAGTGGATAAAGTGATGCACGAGGAACGTTTCGGTATATAATTTGTCCAGGTATTTTTATAATCAGGGTGGGACAACGTCTGCCGGGCCCGCTAGTTACATTATAATTTGACACTGGCAAACGCTTCAGCGACGCCGTTGACGAAAAATAAAAGAGAACTAATCGAGGATAGATTAAAATTCGCATTATAAAAATAAATTGTAATAGCACTTCGCGTGCATAATAACAAATACAACAACCGACAATAAAACATAAGCGGATCAAACTATCGGTCGACCGCGAAACTTTTCATCCTTCTCGCACGTACACGAAAATTAACGAGCATGAAAAGGACATACACATCTTGTTTATTAGCAAGGGGGTTTACAAAATTGTAGACATCATCAACAGTATTAGCTGATCCCATTAAACAGGCACCCCAAACGATCTCAAAACAGGGGCAGAGAAGCTAATAGAAGCGACATCTTTGTTTAACAAGATAAAATCTCTTTGACAATTTCTGCTTATTCAAATACGTCCCCTGTTACATAATGACTTAATACCGTATAGAAATGTTGTATGTATTTTTTTATGAATGTATAATTATCATTACGCTGTTCATCGTTATAGGGATAAGTAGATTTTTTTTATTTGAAAAGTTTATTGCTACCTATAAAAGGTGTTTCGAATTTCTAGGTGCTTCTTTGTTGAACCATTTTTTTTTTGTTTTAATAACAATATCGCCTGATTTTATTTTTCTTAGCCAAGTAAGGCGCTTAGTTTAGAGTGACTGGCTCTTAAGTACAGCTATCGGAATGAGCTAATAGGTCCCTGACAATAGATATTAAACTCGAAGTTTGTAGCTTGTTTGGTGGACATTAGAATATGCTCCAACACAATACTATTCTCTATTCTAAAGAGCATATAATGATGGCAAGATACGAGAAAGACGAAGGTCAAGAAACAATAATGGCCATGAAGGTACCACAATCCGTTGGTTGTCGTCGCTGTCACGTTGTTCTGAACTTCTAGATATGCGCTGAGTGATCTTGAAATATGCTAAACTAAAAGAGTCACTGCGAAAGATTTATCAACATATGTATGGTGATCGCTGTTCAGTCGTATTTGTACATCTCACCGAAATACGCCTAAGTGTGCCACTAAGAGGCGTGTTACGCCTCAGTATGCCACAGATGTATGTTTTCCGCCTAAGTGTGCCACTAAAGAGACGCCTAAGTATGCCACTAAAGAGTATGCTAAACCGAAGTATGTCACTCAGATTTTTTACGCCTAAATATGCCACTAAAGATCGTGTTACACCTAAGTGTGCGACTAAAGACACGCCTAAATATGCCACTAAGGAGTGTGCTAAACCAAAGTATTTCACTAGGACCTTTTACGCCGAAATATGCCATTAAGTAGTGTGTTACGCCCAATTATGCCACTAAGTGGTGTACAACTAGCATATGATAGTCGCGATACAATTGAATACATTTGACATGTCCTACTCTGCGAAATGACTTTTTACCGATATAGTATTACGCTCGTTAATAGTTCAGGTATATTGTATTATTGGAATCTGATAAAGACAAACAATATTTAAACTCCTCTTTATACGTCTCTTATCGTATGTAATACAGTGATATTTAATTAATTACGTAATTAACCAATACTTAAACTCTCTATTCATAATAAAAAACGAATAAAAAACCTAATTAACTTATAAGTAGAATGAGTATAAAAATGTCAAGACAGAAAAGATATCAAAGACACCACCCATTATATTTCACTTCAAAAGAATGTCAATAGAAAATGAACGATCTCTCTCTCTTACCGTACTATGAATGAGAAAAATACTCGTCATAATGGAAACTGTAGGAAGAAAAACCAAATTAATTTTTCCCGATCCGCCCGCTCGTACAAAGGACGTCGGATATCTCTTTGATAGACATTTTGTGTACTTAAAATAATTTATGCAAGCGGTCAGTATTGAATGAGGGGCCTTTTTTAAAATGGTGTTTACAAATACAAGGGAAACGAAAAGAGTATTTGAAAAAAAAATTAAGCTTAATGGGAATTGGTAATTTGGATTGTCTTGCATTCATTTTACTATACGGGACTGTGTTTTTTTATGAAAGGCATGATTTATTTTTATGTCCAGATTACTTATAGCGTAAGGAAACATTTTATTTAATGGAAGAACTATGAATGCCCCGTGGTTTTGCACGCGTTTACATTTTCCCCACACTCAGTTCCCTATATACATCATTCTGCTCCGAGCCAAACTATCGGCCTTATTTTATACTTGTTTAATGCACTTTCCTACTAATCATTTCTATCGTATTTACTCTGCTCCTGAACTATTTATGTACGAGACAAAAGTAGATGGTAATTAAACTTAATACATTCAGGTGAGAAAAACTCCTTGGTAAGCTTGAACAAGGAGGTATCGATCCTATTGCAAATCTGACGTCATCACATACCACTTTATGATATTATTGAATAGCGAAGATCGATTGCCAACGTAAGAAAAGGAATTTCCGAACATTGCATTACCAACATGCGCAGGGCCGAAGCGTCGACCAATCAGCGTCCGTAATATAAATAAGCTGGCGAATTCAATAGCAAAGAAATGTAAATAGACAATCAGTTACAAATTTTAAAAGATGGAATGCGCGGGTGCCCTTCCCCCTCTCGCCCCGCGGAGGGGTAATTTGACAAACGCTTTGAATAGAAACGAAGTCGATGTAAAAGTAAATTCACGTTTGAATTTCGAACGTTAATCTTTTTTGGCTGAATTCGGGGCGTTTATGGCAAATAAAAAATTTCGATTCCAAGTTTGTTTACTTATAAACTTTTTCTTTTTGACTTTAGAATAAAGATACGATAAATAATTCTCTCGATTTCAATTTATAATCTTTTTTTTGCGATGACACATTATAGTTTTATTTTTATTTAATTTCTAGTGATAATAAAAAAGTTTATATTTAAAAGTCAATTAAAATACCTGATATAAATAAATATATTGACGTAAATATCTGCTTTGATATACTTTTGATTCGTTTTCGCTCTTCTTATAGAGGATGTGAAATGACATGTTGAATAGATAAAAGCGTTTAAAATGCAGTAAAATATATAATGAACTTAATTTAATTTACTGTATTAATATTTAAAAAATATCAAAACTATATCTAGATAAACTTGTTTAGAAAATCCTAGAATATATTTAAGTATAGCCTATAATTAAAAATATATTGCGAAAAATTATTGAAATGATACTTCTTATCGGTTGGTAGGAATACAATTGAGTTACGCGTTAAAGATATGGTAGGTATATATTTGTATGAATGTGTAAATGTTTGTCTAAGACTAGTAGTATACCAAGATGAGTAAATGTATAGTTAAGTATTTATACTACAGGACCTATAGTATATAGTTTATGCACAATCTCATATATACATACAATTGAATACATATAAGCCAGAGAAGTTTCACTTCCTCCAAGAGTACACATTGATACACGCACTGTTTATAGTGAATACTTATTTAGGCGCCTTGAGGGGTATTTTTGACAGGAGATAGATCTATAATTTCGTTTCAGGACATACTACGTAAGCATGACCGGCCGTATTGCACTTACGCGGCTTTCTTCAGACTAGCCACACGTATGGGCATGTGTACATGTAATATTGATATATTGCAGCTCATCATATATTCGACTGATTAATAGACTTTATAAAAATGTATATAATTAGTGCTCCGAGTGCCAATAGATACGAAAATCATACTAATGTTCGAAATTTCATTAAACAAATTCTAAAATCAATATTATCATTAACGCTATAATTAATATGGAAATTCAAAAGAAAATACACCTTCCAATTGTTTTAAGTTTTCAGTCCTTATGACTGCTTCAACTTCTTTAATATACAACAAATAAAATGCTTTTGTACATATGTAGGTAATTTATATATGTAAAATTCTATAAATACACTAGGTGTATGAAACCTCACATATAGAATTTATGATGGATCATCCCAGAATCGGTCTGGTGGACAAATATAATGGAGTAACCGCCCACCCCTTACCGGAATGGTGCATACACGATACGTATTGTGTCCAATTAGGGAGTGTCTATTTATTTCAAAGGACATATCAGCAAATCCCTGTGGATTATAAAGTGATTTTAATATGATAATGTTTTCGATTGTATCTATTAGGTTATCAGAATTACATATCGCTCCTTTAGCCAAAAAAAAATTGGTTGTCTGTAAAGTCAGTTTATGGACAATAACTTTACGTGACGTAGATTTTTGTAGGTGGTAGAGCCACGCTGAAGCTATTACTGGTTTCAGCATGAATGGGCTTGCCCGGGGTAGTACCATCCGACCCACAGAAAACCAACGTGAAGTAACAGTGCTTGCCATTGTTGCGTTTCGTTCGGTCAGTGAGAGCGCCGGAAGTCCACCTCCCCTCCCCCTCTCTCCCTCCCCCAAACACAGGCTGGCAACGCATTTGCGACTCCCCTGGTGTTGCAAGTGTCTATGGACGGTGGTGATCACTTAACATCAGGTGACCCACCTGTTCGTTTGCCTCCTATGATATAAAAAAAGTGATAACGTCATAAGAAAACACTGATGAAAAATTGCATACTTTTATGAATTGAATTGAATTATTTCATATATATATAGATGCGTCACAAGCCGAACGCTTAGGCCGATCGCGCCTCTCTATCGCTCTCTCTCTCTCTCGCTTGCATGCTTCCACGCTCTCGCTAGCACGCTCGGTTCAGACGGAACGTGACAATGAGTCACGCTTTTTCGTGCGCACAGCCGGCGTTTATCGATTTGTCAAAAAAGATTTAACCTCAAACTTGCGTTATTCGAGTTTTCACCAGAAAGTGGCGTTGCGAGAAAAATACGTCCAATTCAACAGCCACTTCGATACGATCAAATAAACGAAAATAGGCGATTGGTGTTCTCTTTGTCATTAAAACGTGTGAAGAACTTAATCTCCGAAGATATTTAACAAAGTGACGTGAAATGAAAATTGTCGATGTTTTAGTAAATAGTAATTATGTTGTTTATTTTTATTATTTGAATAATATATATTACTTTAGTTTATATCATTTTATTTTTAAAATTGTACGTAATATTTTCAATAACATTGCGTCCTCATTCTGTTTTATGCTAATTATAGCAGCGTATTATGCTGTTACTCCGTCTGCGTCGATATTATTTTGTAACGTAAAAAAGTGAACTATGAACTTCTTTTAATGCTTAATGTCATTCGTTTCTGTAGAAATAACTCAACTCTGGTTACGAGCAATCTAAACTCAACAACTGATGGATGAATCGTTCCCTTTGTTCATAGAGAATTATACTCAATTACTATTTTAAATATAAAGTTGCAACTCGCAGTAACTCGTCTTATATTGTTACATCAAAGACTGATCCAGGATACGTGTTAGAATGTTCTGATATCTCCCGTTAATAAACATCTGTTTGATATGGATGTTCAAAAGAATTGCAAGAGTTAACAATATCATTGCGAAATTTTCATCGCGTAGTTAAGTCAACACTCTTTCCCGCGACTTCGGCCGCTTTATCTTAAACATAGGTAAACTTTAAGGAAATAATACAGTGCTGTCACATAAAATAAAAGAAAATATGTAGGTATATAAGTAGTTAAGGTGTTTCGTTATTGTTTAATTGATGTATATATCACTACATATTACAAAACAACGTCCTCTGCCACGTTTGTCTGTCTGTTCGCGATAAACTCAAAAATCGAATTTTCATGCGGTTATCACGAGTAGGTAAAGTGATTCATGAGGAAGGTTTAGTTATATCAAGGTTTTTTTTAATTGTCAAGGCGGAATAACGTCCGCCGGGCCCACTAGTATATGTATATAATATAGGCATATGATCTACGAAGTGAATATAATTTTGGAATAGCTATAGGAAATCCCTCAACGTGTTATCTAAATTAACATAAACATTTAATTATATTAAAGTCTATCCTTTAGAGAAATATATTGTGAACTAGCTGGTGCCTCCGACTTTTGATGGGAACTACTTGTTTTATCCGGATTAATAAGCAATATTGACATTAGTTGAACCTTTTTGATTCTACCATTACTACTTACCCCTGATGAAGAAGCGTAACTATATGTAGCGTAGATATATCTCTGAAATGTTTTCTATCTGTGAGTAAAAGTTTCGTCAAAACCAGTTAAGCGGTTTCAGAGATCAGCTTGGATAAACGATAGGCATTTTTTACTTTATATTAGCTTTTGCTGATGGCTTGGCTCGTGTTAGTGTAAATGTAAACTAGACCTCGGAAACAGTACTTTTGTTCAGTAATTCTGGATAAACTGCACATAATATATGAATATACATATATATGAGAAATTGTTTCAAATTCACATACTAAAAGATGAATGTTATAAGAGATCCGTCTTAAAATATTTGTCCGATTGGTTGAAATAATAGTTATAATAATCGTAAAATCTTCAATACTTTGTTACTTATAGCAGCTATATGACTAATATGATGTATAACTAATGTGGGCATTTGAAATAAAATGAATTGCAATTTTTCCAACTGAGTATTTTGCAATATTGCAAGTTAACACTTTAACTAACGTCTCCAACGGGACGGGCAAATAATTTTATTGAAAATGAGAACAAGAATACAGAAAATTATTTAGCGACAGCTAATAAAAAACACGAAGAAGTCTTTATTAAAATCGACGATGACAGAAGAAAGGCGGTTGTATAATGACAACTGCCATTTTGTCGGCACACCGTGCACTTTAAAAGATGGCCGACAAATTTGAGTATTTATTATCATTTAAATTTGGAATCTCCGAGTGATGATAATAGGACGCATAATATATATTTGTATTTTTTTTTTTATATAAGACCATTACATTAACTGGATACAGCTTAATAATGTTGAAAGTTGAGTGCGAAGTATTTATTTTTATTCAGTATTTATTTTCACTGCTTCATTACAATAAAAATGAAGACAAACAGACATGTGACAGGTAATATTTCTGTATATTTTAATATGGTTTCTTGTAACTCCGAACTAAAAAAATCAAGTTTTGGTTTCAGTGTAAGTACTAATCAATTTGCATTACATCCGATGTTTTTATATTGGAGAATAAAAAAGACGTCAGTTATTTTTACAATCCGTGTAAGCAATCACTACACAGTCTATGCTCAAACTCAAAGAAAACTTTAGATATAAGTGAAAAATACGATATAATTTATAAAACTTGATTGTACATCATATGGTTAGTTTTATCAACTGAACTTAAGTATTAATTTCGTAGTCCGATTTACCCTTATTCAAATATACAAAGATGTTCTTTTTTTATATTATTGGAGGCAAACGAACAAGCAGGTCACCTAATGTTAAATGATCATCGCCGTCCCTAGACACTAGCAACATCAGGGGAGTTGTAAGTGCGTTGCCAGCCTGTGTTTGGGGAGAGGGGGAGGAGAGGAATGGGGAAGTACAGAGAGAGGAGAGAGAAACGCAATAATGCAAGCACGTCGATTTTCTGTGAGAAGGTGGTACTACCCCGGACTAGCCGACCCATTCATGCTGAAACCAGTAATAGCTTCAGCGTGGCTCTACCACCTACAAAAAATTTATAAGTTGTGCACTGATTAACAAATATAAAATATATTTCGATAAAACAATTCACTATATAAATAACTACAAAAGAAAAAAACCAAACCACACAAGTATATGAAACAAATCGAAGCGTACAAAATCATTCGACAGACAGATCGTTTTGTTTTATCGCCTCACCAACTGTTGGATAGACAAAAGCCCGCTGTTTAGATAGAAAGAACTATTTAGATCCGGGCCGATGTTTTACATTGAACAGTGCTCAATGTTTGTTATTTTATTAAGTGCTCGAATCTCTCTCTATACATTTATTGTAATTCCTAACGCGGTACATCACAATGACCATGGTGTTTACGTTATACGGCAAGTGGCTCGGCTGTTTGTATGTATCTAATATTTTTCTACGCTATTATTAAACATTTTAGTGTATCTGCCGTGTACCATTATTGGGGATTCGATTAACCCTTACAACGACTTTGAAATAGGAGTTTGTGGCGTCATTTTAATGTGTCAAGTACTGGGTTTTATATTTAATTCATGATCTTGTGGTATTTGACTTTATATTTTGTAATATTGGTCGCATTTTACGTGATATAGGTCAGTAATAGTGCACAAGTGAAATAATACACGGGGTATGAATTCTGAGATGCAATGAGAACTCTCTGGAAAGTTCCTACAAGACGGCCACCATTTTGTTAGAATATTAAAACTATCACAACACACTTGTAATATTATTACATACTCGATAATGGCAGCAATAATCTAGAACAGTGATTAGCAAAAATACAATTGAAAAAACTCTAGTCTAATTTATTTGTATTTACATGTACATACTAGTCGATTCATACCCGTTTCGTTGGTTATTTAAAATGGCAAAGGGTCAATGGAATCCAAAAAATTGTCTAGAATCTACGAAAAATTTCCACATCGAATGGTCGTAGTCCTATAGCGATACGTTTAGAAGTGTTGACGTGATTGACCCTCAAAGAGACTGTATTTCCATTACATGTATATATATTACACAATGTAGAGAAATTAGAACGCTTTATTTGCGTAAATTTAAAAATATCTGTGGTAACAAAATCCGTAACTGATACATACATGAAAAATTGGTTACACATTGAAAATGTTTTGTATAAACAAAGTAACACATATATACTTGAAAATATGCTTACGTTTAAAAATCACGCCTACAGAAATATGATTAAAGTTTTCTTTAGAATACAAATTTAAGCTTTCATCAGCATCATTATTTGTTTTAATAAACAATCAACAGCGGAGTTCGACGCGCACTCGCGAGCCGGAGTGACGCTGTCAGTTCTGACAGATCATTGTTTGTGACGTCAATCGTTGTGATTGGTTAAAATCGTATGATTTATGAGCGGCCATTAAAATCGGTCCATTTTTAAATTTCATAATGGATTCACATTTTTCTATCCAATCCCTTTTTAATGTTTAATGCTTTTTTTAGTTATATAATCTTAATAGGTATGTATGTTTATGTATATAGGTATATATGGTTGAATAATTATTATACTTAATAGAGTGTAAAAACTTTTATATAATAAAACATTGATTCAGACAATCTCACCTACATAATAGTGATTGTGTGTAAGACAATTTTTTTCCAATTTAAGTTCGTACAAAATTTCTTAGCTCTTCGACGCTTTTTAAATTCAATTGCCAATGAACTTAATCATCTGCAAATTTCTTCTTACTTTTCACAAATGAAACGCAATTTACTTTTTGTTGCATTTTTTTTTAAATTTGATTTCGGATAATTTATGAACTTTGTCTATTATTTTATTTTGGTGGTTTTTATTGTTCTCTCATTTATTAAATGCATTGCTTATTCATTTCTTATTTATAATATAATTATGTCTATATATGGACAATAATGTGATTTGTCCTGTTCAGTTCAATGTACAATCCACTATTATTATATTGAATTACATCAAAGAACATAGAAACTAAATCAGTATTTATGTACGATTCAGTATCAAATAAGACTTCTATACTCGAAATTTTAAATACGCTGGTTCATTCCACACAGTTTCGCAATAACACGTCTAAATCTGTCAGATGCTCTGACTCTTCAAGAAAATTTGTTTAGATATGATGAAACAGTAAATATCCCTCTTTGAACTAGTTAAATGCTAAGTTGAAATGTCTGTGGATTTGTATTCTTAATATTGGTACCACTGCTATATAAAAAAATAGTATATGAGTTCCTTTATATACCTACAGTTTCGGCAAAATCCGTTCACATGACACTCATTTTTGCGTAAAAGACAAACAAATTTCCATCCATACTCAAAACTTTATTTTATAATATTAACTAGCTGAGACCCTCGAGTCCTTTTGCATTATTATATTTACAATATATATTATGTAGAGGATAAAACATAACACAACACCGCTCTTTTTTTTGTTGTCCGTGGTACGTTCTCTACGGTGTGATCATTGATCGTAATCTATGCTATTCTAGAGTGATTGATGAATAATTAAAACGTCTCCCAGTAAAAGTTTCACTTTTATCGTCTGTGTTTATGAGACACACAGAATCTAAAGTCTTAGGTGTCGTACTAAATCAGTTAATGTTACACTTGTGGTGAAATAAATAGTAATTATCCATACTATAATATGATAAGGCTGGAGGGTTTGTTTGTTTGGTTGAACGCGCTAATCTCAGGAACTACTGGTCCGATTTAAAAAAATATTTCAGTGCTAGATAGCTCATTTATTGAGGAAGGCTATATATCATTAGAGACCAATACGCTAAAACCAATAGGAGCTTAGAACCAATGAAATTTTTCAAAATCGTTTTTTTTCTTTTTGTGACCTTCCGCTGCATGTCAGTGTTGACCCAAATCAACTGTTCCACACGGACGAAGTTGCGGGCATAAGCTAGTAGGTAGTGTAATATATACGAAGAGCAGATTGTTGGAAAAATTAAAAGTAACATTTCCGAACAGTTTGTGCTTGAAGGAGTAGGAAGGAAGGCAGAGGAATAATTGGAGGAGACTCGACTTAACCGACCGGATAGGGTAATAAGCGACTATCCGGGTAAAAAGGCAAGTTTTGCCCGGGTAACGAGCCGGTAGCCGGGTAACGATGCATCCGAGCAACACTCAAGATATGCCTCTGCGATGTTGGAAATTGTTTGAGAGTCTACATTACCGAACTTGTTCCTTTTTATCTCTTTAGTTAAGATTTTCATTGGTTCATATAGAAGCAAAAGTAGTGATATCACATTTCATTGTTTTAATAGATAATTTTCATGAATATCAAAGATGCATTCAGAAATTTTATTCAACTGCTATCATCGGTGTTAGACTCGTGGAATTTACCAAAAATTGTTTCCTTAATATTGGGGGCATGGTGTTCTTGAAAATAGCTTTTCACTTTATTATATTTGAGCGGAACCTTTTTTTAAGTAGTCTACGTGACTCGTTATAACGTCAGCTATCTGCCAGTGGTAGTCTCGTCAAAATCCGACCGTGTTGGACCTATTCCGAAGTCCGAACTACCATGAAAAAACAAACAGACATTTAAAAAAAAATGTCTTCTCTTTTATTATTTACGGTATACTACTCTATATATTTTCATATCTATTTAGTAAAAAGCTGTTACTTTCACATTACAATTTAATTTAGTTTAATTTATATGTGTATGTAACAGGAACGTTGTAATCACTACATATTATAAAACAAAGTCCTCTGCCACGTCTGTCTGTTCGCGATAAACTCAAAAACTACTGAAAGGATTTTCATGCGAATTTCACCAGTAAATAAAGTGATTCATGAGGAAGGTTTGGGTGTATAATTCGTCAAGGATTTTGTTTATTATCATGGCGGGACAACGTCCGCCGTGCCCGCTAGTTCAGCTATATTCTATAGTTTATTCGATTAGTGTTTTTTGCGATCGTCCAGTCTATATTCAGTCGCCGCAACCTATGCAGGCCGGCACAATACGAAGATTAAGCGACTACACAAAGTATTCCTTAAGAGAAATAAATATTAAAAATATTAATATAAAATATATTATAATATAAAAATATTAAATAAGCCCATTTTCCCCGGCGACCGCTGGCAAAGGGATTACGGTACCGTCCATTAAGTACAAAGGACAGGTGTCGAGTCCGCTAAGCTTTATTAATCTTTTCTCTTGACGCGGCGAGGTTTCGCACTTTTGTGGAATCAGAACTATTCCGGCCAAACAGGGACAAAGTAATGCGTCTTATGCTACTTAGACGAAAAACCTTTTATGGTTTACCTAACGTATACATATATACGGCTGTATATATATATTTATGTCTAGTCTATTAAATCCCAATCACACTTGATGGTTTTGTTTTATACTTTTTTTGGCAACCAATTTTCTAGTACATTATTACTGTCATTGTCGAGTAGCTAATAAAATGTTTATATTATAAGTTTCTTTTGATCATTTTAATGTTCTAACAAGATAGTAACCGTCTTTTTAGAACTTTCCTAGGAGTTTTTGTCGCATCATGGAATCCATGACCGTGGTATTATTTTTCATCCACTTCACTTGTACTGAATAACCGAAAAATACAAAATCCACATACAGAATACGATCCCCCAAAAACTACTTAAACCTGAATTACAGGTTTAGCAATTGTCTACAATATCATCTAATCTTAAATGACAATGTGACCTAAGGATGATAAACGCTAAACCTAGAGAGGACTAGCTCTCAATATCAGTTGCCGGAACACACCAACAGGTGCTCGGCGACAGATTTTCAATTCGATAGGAGCTGGTCGGCGGGACTTAGAAAAAACCCTACCACAGTGCTATGGCTTCATTACGAAGTTTACCTTCACCGAAAGCTCCAATTCCATATAAATATTGCGCTTCTGTGGAGACTATGAACCACCCATGGCATGACGTCACACTACAAACACAACATAGGAAAATCTGTGCCTCTTTTGCACATGACCTAGCTACTGAACGTGACAGAGACAGAGAAAGAGACAATGTTTTGTATTTGTAACGCTTAAAATACAGTCTGTTCTAGGTTTTTGTTTAAACCGCACGATCAGTTAATTAACACGTTTGTGTTTTTTGCAAACATGCTGTAGATATCCTAGAGATCGACCGGTGTGAATACTTTGAGCGAGCTAGCTTTAGTTAATCGACCTGTATCATTCCCGTATCTCCTTGTCAAACCTTGTTAGTTTAAATATATGTTTAATCGTTTAAATTCTTTCTTACTTTACACAATTAAATGTTCGACAAGTCGTACACTTTAAAATAACTTTACAAACCTCGGTAAAAACTGTTTATATTAAAATAGTTAAACATTAAAAAGTGTATCTGTTTCCCTATTAAAGATACAAAGTTTTAAAAGACGCTCCTGGTCTCTATAAAAACAAACAGACGTACGAACTAACATCGTAACACTCAAGCGTTGAATGCGAACTTTTAATTAAACTGAACGTATATTTTGTAAGCTATTTGTTTTCATTATACCTCTATGTACTGCGCGTTCTGGATTTGTTTTGAAACGTGGTAAATTATAGAATTGAATGCAGGGCAGAATAATGACGCCACTACTCCAGTTCTATCGCCCACAAAAGGTCATCTTGGGAAAACGTTGGAATAGTGTGGACAAGTCAAAATTTTGTAAACTTTAAATTTGTACAATATTTCTAATTTGCATACAATAGAGTATACTAAACAAACTTTTATACCTTTTGTAACATGTATGCAATATATCATGAAGTAGTTAGTAGTTAATGAGTAAAACAAACAAACTCATATTCGTATTTATAATGTTAGTTAGAATTACAACAATGCACAAATTATTTTAAACAAATACAGCTTGCTCTAGATAATTTATGTGCTAAAGTTAAATAGCTAAAAATAAAATAATATTTTCTTCTTTCATCAAAGAAATTGAGAAGTTTATAGTGTTTTAATAAATCATCCAAATGATATATGTTATTAAATTATCTCTATCATAGAAATTATACATCCTAGTAATAGGTGATTCCTTCCTAAATCTTAATATTTATGTTTTGTGGTTGTAATGAGAGCAAATTTGTGATCCCTTAAGCAGTATATTAGATTCGAGTGGAGGAAATGCGTACATGACAACAACAATTACTGAAAAAAAGTTATTTTAACGCTCTTGTGATAGTTGGCAGTTCAGTTGAGTGCCTTATATGCTCGCCACCAAGCTCAGGTAAGCTAAAATCCGTCAGGCTAACATGACTGCTCAAACTGAGAAAGCGAAATCTGTGTTTATTCATCTAAGTAACTCTAAGTAATCCAGTAAGACCGTAGGATATCTATGTAAAAGTATGTTACCTAAGTAAAGGAACAAATAAAGTGATGTGACATTTAAGTTTATTGCAAATAGTATTGATTTTTACCACTGGTTGAAATAAAATCGAAATAAGTACATGAATCAGGGTCATTCCATGTTTCAGTATTTTATAACAAAGTCCCAACGCACATTACCAAGTCAAACGGGTTTTAATGTCTACAGGTATTACTGAGTGGATGTGACGCCTGAAAATGACGCCTCCACGACGTATCCACCAAAAACGAATGTAACTATAACAATGCTATGTCCATAACTATGTGGGTTTGTAAAATTATGTCGTGTTATGTTATGTATAATGTAGTTTGTTATCAGGTATTTTATATGACTGATTTGTTTTCTGAACTGGTGATAGTTTTGACGTTTTTAAATGTCTTCTCAGGGCCTAAACTGACTAAAGTATTTTTGTTTTTGATTTTGTATATTTAGATGCTATTGGTATATCCACAATAAAACATCGTCATTATTTCCACCGGGTAACGGAAAACAAAAATAAACATAAGAGTAGGCAAGAAATAAAAGGAAAGTTGAAGTGGGACGAGCATCCGGGCATAGGCAAGAACGAGAGAGGTAAGATAGGCGGGAGTGAGGTCGAGAGGTTGGGGAGGGGCGGGCGTTTGTGTAGCCTCCCGGGACTTGTAGCGGTCCGTTGGACTTCTCTTTTGGTTGCACCACAGATTATAAAGATCAGCTCGTACGTTAAACGGTTGAAATAATTATAATTAACAGCGCCAAAACAATTTTAGTATAAGAATCTTATGTTTATAGACCCGCTTGACATCTTATTCTTAACTAAATACATCAACGATTTTTGTGGTTTATAAGTCTTTCTAAGTAATGCTGGATAACTGACAGAATGTTCACATCTATTAGTGAGTGATCTGTGATTTCATCGCTACCGGTTTTTCGCAGTGAACTATCTGAACTCCTTGTTGTTTCGGTTTAGGAGACCTCTTTTGTTTATCTTCATATTTTACGCTTTTACGGTTGCCCTATTCTTTACACGAGAGTGGTTAATTCTTAGATTTAGGGGATGTATTTTTGTTTATAAATTTCTTTGAGTGTGCTCGTTGAGTTTCTGTATTCGGTGGGATGGAATTTCATTGACCGTTTGCGATATTTTCGGTTATTATATAGAGTTGCGATCTCTAAAGCCTTAAATTACAATTCATTTACAATGAAAATTTCATAAATAGCGTAAAGTTTTTTTTTATATCATAGGAGGCAAACGAACAGGTGGGTCACCTGATGTTAAGTGATGATCACCGTCCATAGACACTTGCAATACCAGGGGAGTCGCAAGTTAGTTGCTAGCCTGTGTTTGGTGGAGAAGGGAGGGGGCAAGTGGGGGAGGGGGAAGGGGAGGGGAGGTGTTTATCCGGCGCTCTCACTTACCAAACGAAACGCGACAATGCAACCACTGTTACTTCACATCGGTTTTCTGTGAAAGGATGGTACTACCTCGGGCGAGCCGACCCATTCATGCTGAAACCAGTAATAACTTCAGCGTGGCTCTACCACCTACAAAAAAAGTTAATTAAGAAGGTTATTTATAATACATTTAAAAATGATTTTCGAATTTGGAACACACATCTTAAACGACAGTGCTGTAAAGGTTTTTGGCGTGACCTCATAAAGCAATTTTGTCAGATAAAAAGTGTCCCGGAAAAAAGTCTAATTGAGCTCTAGAAACGAAATGTTAAAGCATTTATGAAACAGCTGGCAACCCTACTTAACTAAGTTAAAATATTTAGTTTCTCTTTGAAATTTTCCGCTGGAAAAAAGTCCACATGGATGACATGTTTGACGTAATTATTACCTCCGACTGTATTGCATCATACATGTAGGTGTAACAATTGCAATGGTAGAACACTTAGGCAATATAGGTACCATACATTTTGAAATTCATCACAGTAATTCTCTTTCGGTTTTTTAAGTACTTGGCAAGTTATTAGCCACTTACAGAGGTAATAACACTATAGCTACAAATAAACATAACTATAATTATATATATGTACTAGCGGGTCGGGCAGACGCTGACCCGCCCTGACTATAAAAAAGCTTGACAAATTATATACTAAAACCTTCCCCATGAATCACTGTATCCACTGGTGAAAACCGCATGAAAAACCGTTCAGTAGTTTTTGAGTTTATCGCGAACAGACAGACAGACAGACGCGGTGGGGGACTTCGTTTTATACTATGTAATGATAATTATAATTATAAATAAATATATTATAAATATACAATAAAAATAGTGTGTGTGTACTTATGTACACGCGTTAGAAGTTGTACTTCTTTAGCGTAACAAGATAAAAATCTTTTCAAAAATTTTATCTTTCGCCTTATTCTACTTTTGTAGAAAAAACGACACTTACAATAGAAAAAAATAGTAAAAAGTACATATAGTAACAGTAATACATTGAAAGTTTTAATACAAACAAATACAAAGAAACAAAATGTTGACTATAGCTAACTTCAGGGTGTCGGTTTATCGTGACGATGTGCGCGCGCATCGTAAAAATTTACTCTCATCATTTTTCCCTAACGCGCCAAAAGAAGTATAACTTCAAAAACCCTTGAGAAATTATATACCCAAACATTCCTCATGAATCACTTTATCTACTGGCGAATACCGTGTGAAAATCCGTGCAGTAGTTTTTGAGTTTATCGCGAACAGCCAGACAGACGTAGCAGAGGACTTCGTTTCATAATATATAGTAATAGTTATTTATTTAAATCGATTTTTCCGTCAACTGTACTCACACTCGTGCTTACAACATTGTCGCATCAAGTAAAAGTTTACCGTCAAATATATAAATAGCTAAACCGTGTGAATAACAAAGCGGACCCATTTTCAGGTGAAAGGGATTTTTTTTTAAATAATTTTACAACTTTCCGGTGCATATCAAACGGCGACTGTAAATCATTACGGTAGCTACCACGGCCACATCAGACGGCCGCGGCACGGTACGCTTTTTGATACCGGGCTTTATTATAATGCTTTTTTAATAACAACAGTTTTAGAACATCCGGAGTTTGACAACTGACGTGCGGATACTTCTAACGTTATATGAAACGTTGTTTTTGTTATGAATATTAAAGGGTGATCGTAAAGAGACTCTTGACCCGAACTGAGAATGGAACTCGGCAGCTTTTCATCTTGTCATCGTTGTCTGACGCGTACCGGGTTTAATTGATTTGTTTAGATATCGTATAGGAGTGTTTATGTAAGATTTTCGTGCTGTTAGTATACGCCTGATGCAACTACATAACACGTACAAATTTAATACTAACTCTTATTATATACATTCACTCAGAGAGTAATTACGTGGTACTGTGTTATAGAACTTAATTAAATTCTCTGAAAAAACATTTAGGGCACTCTAAGAGAAATGTTTCATGTTAGCGGTGTCTGTAATGCTATATGGTTTTTTGACTAATAAGGCGTCTTTGTGTAGAATGTTTGAAGTTTGATTGGAAACATGAATAAATCGCTTATTTGCTTCATGACCTCGGAAGGGAGATACATGGAACTGACCACACAAAAAGCGATTGAAAATAAAGTCCATGCTTGCAGTACGATGCGTCTGAAGATTAAATATTAAAGCGCCATCTTTTCCATTTTTTGCGAACTGTATTAACTGATAAAACTTTCAAATTAAAATTTTCCGTAAGCCTTTTTGTCGCATCTAGATAAGCTCTATTGAACTGTGAAGAATTTAAAAAATATTATTTGTTTATGTTTTAAAAATTATAAAAATAACTAAATGACAATGAATGCAAAAAAACACGTTGTTCATCAGAATAAAAAAAAACTGCTTTCACTAGACAAAGACGCGGTATCTGCTTGTTATAAACAAAACAGATCGAAACAATCGACGCTCGTCATTCTACAGCAAAACGAAGAGTAAAACCTTACCCATTAAATGCAATCCCAAAACGCATAATCATCGCCGACATTAGATATTGTCTGTGCATCGGCGATTAAAAGTTGCGAATCACGATGCACCGCATTGAATCCCTAAGGTCGTTACCATATGTTCGGTGAGATGTTCATGAGCGTTATTATTTGAGTGTCATAATAAGAGTAGCAAAAGGGATCTTTTATACAATACTAGCGGGCCCTGCAGACGTTGTCTCACCCTGATTATAAAAAAATCCTGGACAAATTATATACCAAAACGTTCCTCGTGAATCACTTTATTCGCTGGTAAAAACCACATAAAGATCCGTTCAGTAGTTTTTGAGTTTATCGCGAACAGACAGACAGACAGACGCGGTAGGGGACTTTGTTCCAAATAGAAAACACACATCTAAGAAATGTCATAAAATAAAAAAAAGTTCAACTAAAGAAAACATTGCTGATGGCGCGATCTAATCCACTGGTAACAAAATTACAATAGAAAGAGATCGTACAATGAAGTCAAATAAAATATGTAGTTCTCATGAAACCAAAAACAATTTTTACTAGTACGACACAGCAAGCATTAGTTAGTGTTTGTTCAGCGCAGTGGAGTTTCTTATTGATTTTTGTCGATGCGGTAAAGACTGGGCAAAGTTCTCAGTATACCTATATAGTCTTTGCTATCCTGTTTCATTTTGATGTAAATGCAACTGTGACTGTCTGTATGATTTAAAAAAAAAGTAACATGACATAGTGACGTCATGGTGTCTGTAGAGTCAGTACTGAGGACAATGTGACCATAAAACAATAACGCTCAACGAGAGAGCAGCAATCTATCGTCGGTCTTAATTGCCGTCTGCTACCACCGAGAATATTTTTTGCATCGAATATGACTTGCAAATTATTATCAACTAAACACTGTAAATACACTATTTGTAATATAATTGATTTAGATCATATGATAAATGTCAAAACCGTTTAAAAATGAATCATCATCATCAGCCTATAAGAGACCCACTGCAGAGCCATAGGCCTCTTCCTGAAGGAAGGTATGGAAATAATCACCACGCCAGCCCACGACGTATTGGCGATTTCGAACTAAAAAATCCACAGTTCTATGTATTTCCACTTACAGTGGTACTACAAGAACATTTCTCAGGTTAAGGCTTCCTCACGATGTATTCCTTCAATTAGTAAAGTACGCGAACGTTTGGAAATTAGTTTTCACTTAACGTAAGGTCAAAGTTAACTTTAGGGAACTCATAGTAGTATCAATAGTGATTGTAAGTTCGCATCGAACATACGGACGGTATCCCGCAGGGAAAATGGGATATACTTGTGTATATTTTATTATTATTGGTACAATTCGCGTGATCGCATTGACAGATTAATTGCTTATTGTCAGGACTCTTACGTGTCAGATAAGATGAACTTCGTTCGATTATATTCCAGCTTCGATATTTGCAAGTTCTTTTCGACTTTCAATTACACTAGTCGTCGTCCAGGGGTTTATATTTCATAAGTCATTATTTTCTTAATTTTCAATATTACTGAGGCTTTTTGTCAAATACTGTACGAATAGTGAACATTGGAGCGTGAAATATGACATATAAATCCTTAAAAAATAAATAAAAATAAAAAAACTTTATAATAAGAAACCTCGTTTATAGCGAGATAAAAATGTTAATAAACAAAAACAAAAATATACTGAACTGGTTTATTTTTAGTGGTTTTTTAGGGTTTGATTTTAGATTTACTTTTGCCTTCAACTTCGCTCGCGTTAATATTATATAATTCATCAATACCACCAAAATAATACTTTTTTTAGGTACTCCTGTTTTTTACTTTTAGGTACTCCTGGCAACGTGTATACTTGATGGTCGTACATGATTTCATGATGATCGGTTGAGTAGTTACGATGTAAAAGCGTAAGAAAAAAACAAGCTTACAAAACAATATTGCGATGAAAAAACCAATTCTCTCTAATTCAGCCTCCAAAACAAAGCTAAGTACCTAAGTCCTAAGTACTTCGTAACAGATTTTCAAGTTAACAGTGTTAGCTGGACAACCAAATATTTAATATCCTAATAACAAGGGACTTACTAGATACTAGAGTATATTTTCATCACTTATTTATAACTTTCCTTTTTTTTATTTTTGCCAACCAATCTTCTAGATTATTACCATTGTCGAGTAGGTAATAATATTACAAGTGTTTTGTGAACATTTTATGTTCTAATAAAATGGTGGCTCCCGTGTTAAAAGTTTTCATGGAGTTTATGTGGCATCTCAGGATTCATGCATAGTGGTATTATTTCCCTACCACTTTACTTGTGTACAATAACCAAACTATATTACGTAAAATACCACCAATATTAGAAAACATAGAGTCTAATAACACAAGTTTATGATTAAAATATAAAATTCACTACGTCACAGACTAAAATCCCACCAAAAAACCTATTCATAGGGTATAAAGTGGAAACGAAATTATTATATCTATATAAATTTCCTGTATATATTTTGGATAGATTATGAAATTACAGAAAAGTTAACAAAACTTTCATTTATAACTTAATAATCTCAGATCGAGCGTTAACAGTTAAATTATAATACATAACAGTTAAGTTTTAAGGATACTAATTTAATATGTGATATAACTGAAATTACAAGATGGTTACTATAAAAATAATTAATGACCTCGATCAGAATAACGCAGGACACTCTCTTACTCGGGTATCGAGAAATTAAAAAAATCACATTTGATTTACACAATCAAAAACGTCCATTAATGACTCGGAACGTTAATCGTGGAAAGTTTACTCGGACGATCTTAACGACGCACGCGTAAGAGCATTCGTTCCTGACAATATATTGCACACTTAAACACAAAGAATACGGGTATAAATGTGTGCACAAATCAACGGCCACCGACGGACGGTAAATCTCCGAGATCGTAAACCAAAAGCCCCAAAAAGAAGACGTTCAATTAATCGCTCCACCTTCGTGACGAGCAACGCGCTATACATTTTATCGACTCTTCATTAGGGTCTTATTGAATTGTTAATGGTACGGTACGAAGCAAGACATTACAAGGTGATGATATTGTAACAGCTACATACGAACTGGAGGATAATATTTAACACGGGGTTGTATTTATTTATAAGAGTCGTTCGAGCTTAATTTAGTTTAATATCTTGTGTTAATAATACCGATAGATTGAAATCGTTATCAATGCTATTATGTATATGAATAAAATGATAGGAGTTTGTCATCTTGTCTTACATAATTCAGAAACTATTGTATAAGTTTCAATCAAATTTATTCGTTTTAATTCTTAGACCCTTAGATCTTGTCTAAAATTAACACGTGACCATATTACAGTTTTAAGCAACTACAGTTAGAGGTTTAAGTTTTGCTGCCGTGAATAAGTGAAGAAGAAGTAGTTTTCTTTTTTTTATATTATAGGGTGCAAACGAACAGGTGGGTCACTTGATGTTAAGTGATGACCACCGTCCATAGCCACTAACAACCCCAGGGGAGTCGAAAGTGCGTTGCCATCCTGTTTTTGGGGAAAAGGTAAAGAGGGGAGAGAGGAGAGGGTAGGGAAGGGGAGGTGAAACGCAACAATGCAGGCACTGTTACTTCACGTCAGTTTTCTGTGAGAGGGTGGTACTACCCCGAACGAGTCGATTCATTCATGCTTAAAAACCAGTAACAGCTTCAGCGTTGTTCTACCACCTAAAAGATAAGAGAATTAAGTCGTATCAGCTAGCAATTAAATGCGAAAATGAATTTGTTTCTTCGTTACGTATTTACGCCTTAATTACTCTACCGATCATAATGAAATTTTGCATGCACTTGTCAAGGATACTGAAAAGTGTATACGGTACTTATTATCCGGAAGAAAAATACCAGAGGTAGATCAAATAAAAAAGCTTTTTTAAATTTAGGGTGTCTGGCAAGATATTGCAACTGTGCTAGCTGTTCGGCAGTGGTTAACGTGATCTCTGATGTTATTCCTGAGAAAATATAAAAAATTGAAGTTTATACTCTAAGGAAATTGATGTGATATTTTGTACATCTTTACCAATTTTTACCTGCCCAAGTAACCACAATCCAAACAACCATAGTCTCTGATCGTTCTTACCTGGACACTATAGGGCACAGAGGAACTTTCAGCTTTTATACAATAACGAAGATCTGACGGCTTCGGGCTCTTGCTTTATTATTCCCCTATCAAAAGTCGCTCAACGCGGCTAAAGAAGTTTTCTCTTAAAAAAATTAATTATGGTTCAATTTTGACCATTGGATGACCACTAATACGTATAAAACAATTAAAGGTCCCTTACCTTTGAACAACAACCTTTAGAGAACATTTGGTAATTTTGCAAACGTTCAGACTGTCATCAAGGAAATAAATATAAACAAACACGATGACATAAATAAGCATGATGATAACGTATGCAAAATCGTTAAGAGTTATGGATATCTCGGCAGGGACACCGCTACCGGAGTACCGGATAACTTTTTCCCTGACAAATCACCGTCATAACGAAAACGGATTAAACTTTTTTTATTAAAAACAACAAACTGAGTATAATGTACGATCGTAATCGGCAAGGGACAGATGCTACCGAATAACGTATGTAATTTATCTAATGCAAAAGAGACTTTTATTTAATAGCCTTGTGGATATAACCTAGCAATTGGTGCTTACATTTTACGTTTGACCGTCGTTTTGGCATTTCAAGTGCCGTTTGATAGCATTATTAATGGTACGGGTGATATAAAAATTTCGATTTTTGATACCTAGCGGACACCAGCTGTGTCCGGACGATTTATTGTTCCGCGTATCGCAGTTGAATTTCAAACTAATAAATATGAGATAGGAATGTGGTCGACATGATAAATATGTTGTTATTATAATATATTAAATGTAAGCCCTATCTTGATATCAAACGATATTTACGTCGCAAGTTTCATTGCCGTTACTTTTTTCGTAAGTACATTCTTGAAATTGTTATCTCGAATTCTTGTTAAATCATCTCCACTGTATTTTGATTCTGAACACTAAATTATAATAATTCTAGTATAAAATTAATTACAATCCAGTATGTTGAAATTGTTTAATTCAGTTCTATTAATTGTTCTATGACTACATACGGTTTATATTTTCTAAATAAAATAGATAGTCCATTTACAGTTAAAAAAAATCTGAGAAAAATTTTAAACAATAAAAGATTAATTCGAAAACACTTCAAAATTGTATTACATACGATTTTATTTCAAATATTTTGCTCACAGCTTCACTCGTGTTAATGTACATTTGACATATCCCTCGAAAATAGTACTTTTTTTTCTTGGTAAAGGTACCCAACATCCTTTATGTACCCCTCGTACCCGTGTATGGTAAAAATTCATGAAGATTGGTTCAGTAATTAAAGAGCGATAGGGTAAGAAACAAACAAACTCACATTCACATTCTGAAGAATCATACTTTGGCTGAATACCGAGTATTCTAAATTATTTACGCAAAACAATATGTGCGAGTTATATTTAATTGAAAATAGACAAGTGAATAAATTGTATACACGTTTGACTTTAAACTTCATAAGCAAAATAAAGCTTATTTTCAAATTGTATTGAAAATAAATATAGACCTGATTCCTCTGAAGTCGATAAATTTTACCGAAGATTGTGACACAAAGCAGCTTTGTTTAATCCCCGTTGATTTGATAAATTGCGTTACACATATTGTCTAATACTAACAAATCTATTGTCAGTGACGGTGATATATAAAATCTCGATGATTTAGTTGTAGCAGTGGATTAGGTAAAGACATACATAAAAAACAATCAAACACGTGAAGACAAAAAGATCAGAGATGGCCGGACATGCCGCGGCATATTTTATACGGCCGGCGCCGATATCAAAATAGGAATTCTCCTTTCAACGCGCCAATGTAATTTCGCCTTTATACTATTAACTTAAGGAACATCAGGATCGAAAAGTAAAGTATAGGGGAAACATTCGGAAAATACTATAATGAAACCTACGTCACATTGACGCAAGTTGGTAAAAATCGGTTGAATAACAATGTTAACTGTCACATTTAACGTGTGGCTCTTTGCTGAGGTTATTCTAGAAATCTAGGTTACACCGAGTGTTTGTAAGAATTTTAATTATATGATTTCATAGCATTAACAAGCTTCTGACAGTAGATACGTCTTTGTTGCAATGTAATTATGAGAAATCTAGTATATACTAAACGATTTTCGCAATTTTGTTCTCGTTTAAATTGATTGTTTTGTTTTCTCCAATTGAGATGTCTTTATTTATTTCCAGTACTAATTAACGCTCATAACCCTATTACTGATGATAAGTTACCATTGAAAAATATGTTACTTTTGAAGTTTAGCCCTTTTGTAAAATGTGTGTCAGTGAAGAATGATTATAAAGATAATATTTTGGTATTCAAAATTTTCTTCAAAGGGAAAAGTGTATTTTTTTGGTGTTTTCAGAGCATAGGCAATGTATCGGCAGAGATGGAGCTACAGAGACTGCAGCAAGAGCAACTTAGGCGCCAAGAGCTTGTAAGGCGCGGACAGCACGGCTTATACCCGGGACCTCCGCTGGCTCTCCTTCCACTGTTAGAACAGATGAGACCACAGCCTCCTGCACCGCCTAATGTAAGTTTACGACATCGATAATGACACTAAAATCTACTGAGTAGATTTAAATTCTCCCAAATAGCATGTTTGGACATACAGTCGAGGATTCTGAGCCTAAAGGAAAACATTTGTGATGAAACCACGACTTGATAGGGTTCTTTCCAATACTTTTCTGGTTAGCTACCACTATGATGTTAAAAATCTGTCTCCGAGCACCTGGAGGTGGGTTCAAGCATCTATATTTGAAGGACGTGTCTCTTTAGGTCTAGCTTATTCATATTTTAAGCTCTTTTTAGTTTTAGGTCATGGTCAAACGCTAAAAGCTATAACAATAAAAGAATGTCATTTTTTAATCAACGATCGTTTCAAACGTCTTCATCATTTATTTTCATTATCTTTATGACGTTCATTCCAAATAATCATAAACCATTGTAATACTATACTTAAATAATAAATACTAAAAGCCATTTCACATTACAAGAAACCCAAAAAAAATTAGATGGATAAAACAAAATTAATGACAATAATCAAACATTATTTCATAAATATGGTTTTATTAACAGTAACCTAATACTTTACATCGAATTATAAATTAACTATAAAGTAACCTCTTGTTCTAATTAACATCTCAAATTTATTCGTAATACATTTTGTACAGGTGTGTACTGATATACAGGAAAGGGCCTGAATACCAATTATTTGTCACTCGTATATAAATGAGGATCATCGTTAAATTTCGTCTCGGAGTAGCTACTTAAAAACCCTTTCATAATTAGTTAAGTTCATTAAATAACTTATATTACCGTGTAACAGATAACAAGTAATCTTTTAAGTTACATCTTTTATCACCACTGAAGATCTTTATTGAAAATTATGTGTCTCTAATTTAAAATTATTGCTATGATAATTAGAATTACATCTCTTAGATCAAGTATTATGTTTTATTTATTCTATCATCGAACTTTCAAATCTAGTTTATGGCCTTTCAGAATATTTACATAACATAATCGATATACTACATAATTTAATCGATGTTTTATTAATTCTGAATAAAAACATATTTAATGAAGCTGTTTGAAAGAACCTAAGCGTATTGTTATTGTAGCTCGATAATGTGATGTCATTTTACCTGATGTTAAACACAGTGTAAAGCAAAATCAACAGTGACTACCGAAATATCAACAATTCCTTGACAGTCGCCACTGTCATTCATTACTGGCTGTTAGCATCCCGGCTGATCTTAAGTACCATATTCTGTCATTCCATTCTTGGGTTTCTCAAAGTTAGGGCACGCGTACCACTTGGGATACACCAGTTAGCCGTAGGGTGTATGCGATAAAATTTACATAATGGTAGCAGGTAACATTTGCGCTAAAAAATAAACACGCCCATCATAATAATTCCTATAAAATTGTAGAGGTCTACCGTTGTGCACGCATTGTTCAAAAGAGTACTGGATAGATTTAGATTTTGTTTTGTTTCTTATCTTCTAAACGCTCAGCCCTTATCTAAAATATTATCACGATAGCATTATTTAATATAAATTTATTAAAGTTGTTCTTGCCGTGAAGAATCGGCACAAGCGGCGCGGACAAAGTCGCGAGTATTAGCTATTAACAAAAATAGCATTTATCTCTTGCGCTCTTGTATTGCCTCTTTAAGTATTTTATTACTTTATTTATTAGTTAGTACTGTCTGTTGCGTACTTAGTTGGTTGTTTATTTTTAAGAGTTCTGCTGTGATCTGGAAAGTAATAGTGGCACGTGAAACTACAAATTTGAGGAACTATAATCGACTTCATTACTGAATATACACAAACTGATTCAGTAACGCGATAGGCACAAGGCACTATTGTGTTCATTACACTTAATGTATGGTGATCGCAATCCAGTCTGATACACTATTTTTATACTTTCATCATAAATAGGTATTTGGCGACAGATTTTCAACTTGTAAGATGGTAGCTAGCCAGACGGGCTTAGAAAACTCATACCACTATGTTTTCCTTCCCCGGAAGCTCCGATTCCTTGTAGGATTCGAATCTATTGACACCGTGTTTGAAGTCACTAACTACAGATTACGACAATTCATTGTCGAAGCGAAATACGTATACAAAGTGGGTCACGGTCCCACAAAGCCGCCTGATTACATACCTGTACAATATTAATTATTATTTGGACACAACAAACATCAACCGGATAATAAAAGAGAGCGGTGCCTGAATACAAACACCTCGCTATATCATCACCGCCTGACGTAACAATTTCATCAAAAGCTCACGAAACCGAATCTGTGGTACGAAATATTCTTTAAAACTGGACGATGGACCGCTTGTTGTGCACGCTGTACTAATTATAATAACTTTACATAACACCGGTTTAGGCAGATAATTAGCGTGGAACAACTTTCGTTGCGCTAACATCGTATATATTCATAACAGTATAAGACCCATGTCGATGTACGTACGATGGACTGTAAGCTATGAATGTTTACTAAACATCTGCAAATGAATTCTGTCATTTTTTTTTCACATTCATTCACATAAGCGATTCAAGATTTACATGGAGTTTTTGCTGGGATCTTGGAATAACATGTAGTGTACTTTATATTTTACTAGCGGGTACGGCGGATGTTGTCTTGCCCTGATAATAAAAAAAATATAGACAAATGATATGCCTAAATCTTTCTAATGAATCACTACTGGTGAAAACCGCAGAAAAATCCGTTTAGTAGTTTTTGAGTTTATCGCGAACAGACAGATATGGTAGAGGACTTTGTTTATACTATGTAATCACTCATACTCTTGTATTATTGGGCTCTATATTGTGTAATGTTGGTGGTGTATTATGTAACATAGTTTAGTTATTGTGTGCAAGTGAAGTGGATCGGAAATAATACCACGGAATATGGATTCAGACTTGGCACGAAACCTTCCAAGACGGCCACCATCTTGTTAGTTCATTGAAGTGATCACAAGAAACTTCTAGTAATATCACTACACGCTCGACGATTGAGTCGATTTGAAGATTGGTTGCCAAAAAAGAAAAAGGTTTACATCTCTTTTTAACCGACTTCGAAGTCGACCTCGACGAGAGACGTCGAATGGCATTGACTTCAAATATATTATTAGGTAGCGCGAATATCAATATTTTTATTTAATAGGGTAATTTAATAATTCAGTTATTTTTCGCTTTTTAGAGCCTTATTACTTTTTCACATCGAAGGCGGTTTATTTTTTTTGTAAAAAAAATTTCTAAATAAAGTTTGTTGGCTTAGTTAATGCCATGTTCGGACACTATGTCATTGGACGTAGATTCGAATCCTTAAAACACTTAGTCAGAGCATTCGGTGAAGGGAAACTTTGTGATAAAACCATAGCATGTTTGTAGGGTTATTGCTATGTCCGCTTGGATAGCTACCACCCTAAAGTTGTAAATCTACCTCCAAGCACATCTTGGTGCGTTCCCGCAGCTGCGCTTGAAAGACAGTACCGTCTAGGTTTGACGTGTTTACCATTCTAGAACACATTGTCATTTAACATCAGATGAGATTTAGGTCATACGCTAAAACCTATTACTTTAAAAAATACAAAGTTCCCATGAAACAAGAAAACGATTTTCATATAAACGAAGTCGCTGGAACCGTCAAGCAAATGAATTTATGTAGAAGTAATTTCACATAAGGTTAATGAGTTTGTATTACGATAACAAAACAGATTCTCTAGGTCTAGTAACGCTGAAGCTGTTACTAGTTTTAGCATGAATGGGTCAGCTCGCCCGGGGTACTACCACCCGAACAACAGAAACACTCACTTGAAGTAATAGTGCTTGCATTGTTGCGTTTCGTTCGGTGGATGAGAGCGCCGGAGGCCCATCTCCTTTAAAAGGCCAGCAACGCACTTGCACCTCCGCTTTTGTTGCTAGTATCTATGGACGGCGGTGATCACTTAACATCAGGTGACCCACCTGTTCGTTTGCCTCCTATGATATAAAAAAAACAGAGGTTATAAAAGCACTCATGTAGATATTTAACCCTTACCCATACAAAGATCTGATAAATATTCATCACAAAAAATAAGCCATGCACACAGATTAAACCCACGAACTCTTAGCTTTCTATTAATTCAATACGAGATCTGTCAATTAATTGTAGGTGTATGTATATATATATATTATATATATCCCCATAAATTAATAGTTTTAGCGTATCTCTAACATATGAACAGTTTCTTAACATCAATTACACCATTCAGTTATGTTAGTGTAAACATATTGTCAATTATAAGCTTGCAGATGAAGCGAGGATATTGGCCAACATTTAAATAAATCTGATGTACTGACGATTGCTCATGGTTACCAAATTAATTTTGTACCTACCGCATGCTAAATTATAAAATTGATTTAATATGTTTTAAGATTCGGGTCTTCATTTTAACGGGAACATAAATTATTTCTATAAATTGGGACTCGATTTCAGCTTTTGTGTTCTTTTTCATATCTGAATATATTATTAAGTATTGTTATCATACAAGTAAATTAGATGCCGTTTACTGCCTTAAAAGTATTTTGGACTCGTACTGACAAAAATATAGGTACTTATATAGACTCACTCAAACAATTACACTATAGTCACATTTATAAATACACCTTATGATATTGTAGTTGCAGTTCACTTGAAAATTTCTTCTTTTTGTTCCTCTTCGTATCACTCTAATGTTCTTAATACAACGTTACTCGAATCCACCGCGGCGCGCTTAATATACCTATCAATATAGGAGGATGGAAATCTCTGGAGGACTCACATCATAATTCGGTCGATTTGACATTATTCGAAACAGATGGTTTTTAGAAACCCTTTGTTATTGGTTCCCTCAGTCGATGATTCGATGGATGATGTTTACTTGTATTTTTTAAGATTATCATTTACTAATAAAAATCAAATTTTTCTCTACATAATAGTAATAGGAGTTCGCATACAGAGTATAATATTAGTAAATTGTGAACTAGATTATGTTCGTGATTTTTTTTTCTAACTAACCACGCTATTGGCCTGTCGGGCCTTCATAGCTTCACCAGGCTAAGGCGAGCTCTTAAGGCACTTCGCCGCTTGGCAACAGGCTCAAGGACGCCAACAGTGCCCGTGACTTTGTTGTCATTAAAATGATTCTAAGCACCTAAATATAGCGAGACCTTTATTAAACCGTGTACCTAATGAAACAAAATCAAAATGAGCCAAAACACTGACCAAATTTTGGTGATTGGATTAATTAACTGGTAATATTACAGGTGGTGCCGCCATCTTCATGGCCGGCGACAGCGCAACTGGCTCAGCTAACAGCCAGCGCGCGATCCCCACCTCCCCAAGACCCTGATGCTCCGTTGAACCTCAGCAAGCAACGCTCGCCTTCACCAGCGCAGGCTTCGATGATGATGCAGCGATTCGTTCCATACCCGACGATTGAAGAGAAAAGTCCTTATTCCATGCCGAAAGAAGAGGAATACACGAATGCTTGTAACGGTAAGTAATTTTGCAAATTTAGTGAAACTGGAGTACTAAAGGTCACTCATTATAGGAGTACTGAGTTGGATCAGAAGTCGTGTTATTACTTTGCGGTACAAACGAGTGTGACGCTTTCTCAGTCAAATCATAAACATGTTTGTATTTTAGAATACTTACGTTGTTTTGCACTTATCGAAATTATTCCAACTTCAAGTATCAAGATGCTTTAAGCACTTTTTATAATTTCTTCGGATACCTCGTCGATAGTCGTAGGTGTTGAATTTTACAATGAGCCACGACAATTTACAACAAACAAAACACAACAACAATTTAGTTTTGTATGTAAGACAAGTAAAGAATGGAATAATGCAATTTTTTAGATTACTAGGTAATTCTTGCGAGTTCAACTTAGCAAAAATTGGATATGTTACATGCAACTATTTCTTGTAGGCTTTTTTATTGTTTAATGTAACTCAAACCGATTCTCGACTTTAGTTACTTGTGTTAAATTTTAAAATTACTGCTTAGTCCAATAGAAAACATAATGATTTGTAGCCTACGTAATATTCTTGAAAGTTCTTTATCTCTCTGTAAAAATGTCGTTAAAGTCGTTTCAGCTGTTTCGAACATTAGTTCAGACAAATAACAGACATTTTAACTTTATTTATATATGTATAGATAGATTATTAAATCATTTAGCTTAGGCTTAAAGCAGTCATTATGCCATTGCCAAATTAGACCAATATAAAGGAAACTATTAGCAAAATTCGTTCATGGTTCGGATAGAACTTTTATTGCATAAATAAACTTAAATATTTACATTCTATTACTATTATGCCTATATATAATTAAAGTTACATTATCAAGAACTATATTATATCCAGTTTGGCTTTACGTTATGTATCCAATATTTTCCTATAGGCTAGCTAAGCGGGTGGAAGATAACAGTATAAAACAAAGTCCCCTACCGCGTCTGTCTGTCTGTTCGCAATATACTAAAAAACTACTGAACGGATTTTCATGCGATTTTTGCCAGTGGATAAAGTGATTTATGAGAAAGGTTTTAAGTATATAATTTGTTAAGGTTTTTTTTTATAATCAGGGCGGGACAATGTCTGCCGGGCCCGCTAGTTTTGTAATACATATAATTACTAAGATTGACTAATGTTTATCAAGATATTTAGTTTTTCTTATAGTATCTTAAGGTCTATAATATTAAAGTTTATTCTTTGTTCGCTAAAAAATTTGGTGTAATCTCTTTCACATATATTTCTCTCTTAAATATAACAGATATTAACATATTACGTAAACATTTATTGCCACCTTGGAACGTTAACGTAAAATTATTGACAATAACATTTAATTTAGTAACCTAAACTAACGCTAACGCGTAAATATCACTGGGACAAAATAAAACTAAAGAGAATGCATTGAAATTCGACCTTCAATCTAATAGACCAATGACACGTCTCATAATTAGGTATCCACGGTTACTAGTGAATCAGATAATGTCGTATGACGTAAGCAAACGTCACGCGCGCGTAAGTAGTCCAAAAATATTAACACGGCTGTCTGTTCGTATCAATTCTTAGACCGAAATTACGAATGTAAATCATTCATAATACGATATAGTGTTAACGATTTCAATATCTTTTATTGGTAGATATTTTAAAACATTATTGTAAAATATATTTACTATACAGATTAAGTGTTGGAATAATTGAGATATCTGTTGTCAAATCCGAACCTGGCATAAAACTAGTCATGTGGAAACAACAAAGAATATTCTTGGAGTGTTTGGTTGATTTTAGTCTGTCTGTAGTAGTTTTTATATTTTATTCATAATGTTATGTTATTTGACTCTAGATTTTGTAATATTGTTGGCATTTTACGTAATATAGCTCGGTCACTGTCCACAAGTGAAGTGGGTGGGATATAATACAACGGAGCCTAAATTCTGAGACGCCAGAAAAGTTGTAATAAGGGGTAGGACTGTTGATAAAATATCGATATATTTATATGTTGTCCCACATACAGTAGTACTACAAGAGTCTTTCTCAGGTTCTGGTTTCCTCAGGATGTTTTCCTTCACCGTCAGCCGATAATGTTACCAATTTAAATTAGTAAATGTACGTGAATTTAGAAAAATTCGTTGGCACATGCCGGGTTTCGTACCTGCAGACATCGAAATGATATGCAACCGGTGAAAGCATTAGACAACCACAACTTAAAAAACGTGGTAACTGATGAATTGAAAAATATAGGTACACATAATTATCCTATTTAGATAAAACGATAATGATGACAATTAAGACCAATATGATTAAATAACGTTTGTGCAGGTGGTCCTTAAAAGTGTATTGTAACATTTTAAAATATTTATGGTATAAATTGCACAAATATACTGGATTAAAAACTGCAAATCAATGTTAAGCTGGATGACAATTGTTTTCTTTTAAATAAAGCCGATATATATCGATATTGTTGAAGTTATACTTCTTTTGGCGCGTTTGGGAAAAATGATGAGAGTAAATTTTTACGATGCGCGCGCACACCGTCACGAAAAACCGACACCCTGAAGTTATTACGATGCGCGCACACCGTCCCGACACCCTGAAGTTAGCTATAGTCAACATTTTGATTCTTTGTATTTGTTGTTTGTATTTCTTTGTATTAAAACTTTCAATGTATTAAATACCTTTTTTCTATTGTTAGTGTCGTTTTTTCTACAAACGTAGAATATGGCGAAAGATAAAATTTTTCGAAAAGATTTTTATCTCGTTACGCCAAAGAAGTATAACTTCTAACTCGTGTGCATAAGTACACCCGCACACTTTTTTTTCGATATGTCGAACTCCGAACTCCGAACAATATTGATAGTTTTATAAATATCAATATATCGAAAATCCAATATATTTAAAAATATCAACAGCCCTAATAAGGATACCATTGTCTTGTTAGGACATAGAAATAAACTTATCTAATCGACAAAGACAGTAATAATCATAATAATAAATATAATTAAAAAAAAAATCTTTCTTTAGCTATAATTTTTGGAAACCCAACAACTCTGCTATGGGTTCATCTCGATGTTTTCCTTCCTGAAAGCCCCCGGTCAGTTGCTAGGATTCGAACCAATGTTCATCGACGCGGTATCTGAACACGCTATTAACTTAGCCATAATTACTTCAAAGGTGAGAAATGGATGTCGTTTCTAGTGTTTAGTGTAACTCTATGTTAAAAAATGCAAAGATATAACTCCCCTACTAATGTCAACTCGATCCAATTGTATATAAAAAACGCATCGAGCATAAAATATACACGGTCCCGAGATTTCCATATGATTATTATCTTATTCTACCTCAAATTAGGCTTGGTTTTTATGTTCTGAGAATTTATTGATCATGATGTTATCATTATATACCCGTTTATAGAATACGGTTGTTAATTTTCATATATATACATATATAAAAGTGTTTTCGTTGTCTGTATATCAATTGTGATATATTATTTTGATATGTCTCATATAATTTACATCTGTAATACGATATTAGCAATGTAAGCGCGCGAAAGATATTGTTTACGGCCAATTGACTTTTCTACACTTTACATAAATAGGTGTATGTTTTAGGTGGTAGAGCCACAATGAAGTTATTACTGGTTATGAATGGCTCGGCTCGCCCGGGGTATCACCACCCGACCCACAGAAACACCGACGTGAAGTAACAGTGCTTGCATTGTTGCGTTTCGTTCGGTCAGCGAGAGCGCCGGATACCCACCTCTCCTCCCCCTCCCCCCTCTCCAAAACACAGGCTGGGAACGCCCTTGCGACTCCCCTAGTGTTACAAGTGTCTATGGACGGCAATGATCACTTAACATCAGGTGACCCACCTGTTCTTTTTTTTATGTCATAGCTGGCAAACGAAACGTTGGGTCAGCTGGTGTTAAATTATCACCACCGTCCATAGACACTAACAACACTAGGGGAGTTGAAAGTGCGTTGCCAGCCTGTGTTTGGAGGAAGGGGGGATGGGGAGAGGATGGGGAGGGGAAGGGAGGTGGGCCCCCGGCGCTCTCACTGACTGAACAAAACGCAACAATGGAAGCACTGTCACTTGACGCCGATTTTCTGTGAGAAAGTGGTACTACCCCGGGCGAGTCGACCCATTTATGCTGAAACCAGTAACAGCTTCAGCGTGGCTCTACCACCTACACTAATGTTCGTTTGCCTCCTATGATATAAAAAAAGTATATATGTTCAGGAAGAAACTCTGTAAATAATAATGAAAACCACATCAAAAACAAACGCGTACGAGTTGTTTAAAAAATTAAGAACATGCACAGACAGATGTGGTCTGCGACTTGCTTAATGATGACATAGGACTACTTTAAAAAATAATGGCAATTAAAACCTAAGCAACACCGGAACCGAAAGCCAATTAACCGTCCACTCAGTATAATATAATTAACTTACCGTATAATTTTTCGTTAACTTTATAACAAGCTAAAGATGCGATCTGTTCCGTCTCAAAAGTATCTAATATCGTTAAATTACAAGATTATGTCCGTATCGAAAAATAAAGAAAAAAGCGAATCAATTACGTATAAAATGTACATTTTCAATAGGACATAAGCATATTAATGTGACAAGTGACAAATAAAGTGGCATCTTTAACAAATCAATTTTAACATCACAGAAGTGTAATTAGGAAAACGTAGAGTGGACGAGGACCCCCAAATAAAGATATGGTAAAGATATATATACTCTGATTACTCAGGAATCATTCTCGAAAAATATTTTATAATAGTCTATATAAGAATGTAAATCTAACGTATCTGTCCTTTTTAAAATTTTAATAATAAGAATGTGAATCTAACGTATCTGTCCTTTTTTAAATTTTTGTCAAAAAAAATCGTTGCAGGTGTCTAAGAATCAATAATAAATTACATTTCAATGAATTTTACAAATTTCTGTTTGTCTGGTTGTACGAACACGCATCACTGCTAAAATACTGCGTTCATGAGATTTTACTCTTGAAGAAAATCATAAATCATATCTTCGAGCGACATTTAGTCTTCGTTCCATTAAATTTGAATCGGTCTATCAAAAGTTATTGTACTTTTAATGGCGACGCGACTTAGTACGAGAGACAAGACATAACTAAATGAACTTAGTAGGTTCAGATGACTTTATTAATCCCTGTTCTTTCAAATAATGCTTCACACGGACGAAGTCGCAGGCACACCTAGTGTAAGAATACAATTAATATAACATTTGATAAGCAACAATGGATCTAAAGATAGTGGGTGTGTTTAGGACCATTAAATACAAATGTATACTTGTTTCCATAAGTTAACAACCCAACAACATTCTAATATTATTATAATCATTACATAGTATAAAACAAAGTCCTCTGCCACGTCTGTCTGTCTGTCTGTCTGTTCGCGATAAACTCAAAAACTACCGAACGGATTTTCATGCGGTTTTCACCAGTGGATAGAATGATTCACGAGGAACGTTTTAATATATAATTTGTTAAGGGTTTTTTTCATAATCAGGGCGTGACAACGTCTGCCGCTATTATCTTATAATAATAAAACGATACACTCATTGGCAGATAGTAGACGTAGCTGGTGAGGATTGTAGAGTATACACGATTCAGCGCGTCACAGTTCCTAGCGTGAAGATATGTTTTCATTCATTCCTTTTTATGTGGATATTTTTCTAGCCAAATTTTCCCCTATTTCGTACGATTTTTTAACTATTTTCTTTCATAGAAAACTTCTCCTGACGGTTACATACACAAAAAAAAAATTCAAATAGATGCAGCCGTCCTGTAGTGATGCGCTTAAATACATTTGGCAATTGAATTCGATTTATACCAGGTGAAAGGTTAGACACTTGCAGAATTCTAGAATGTGACACTTCACAAAAACATTTAACATATAAAGTAATAATATTAAAACAAATACTAATAAACAATCAAGAAAACCTAAGTTAAAGTTTGTTCTAAGACTTTCAAAAGTATAGCTACAAACGTGTAAATAAAATAAGACACCTAAGCGCAATGACTGGTGCCAAAAGCTACAATAGGCGATCCGGAGTTAATAAGTTTCGATAGTAAAACGAGCAATAATCACTTTTGTTATTGACGTTCCCACGTTCCCTTTTAAATGAAAGTGAGTTCACCCGACGGTCATTGACACTGTGCTTTAACATAAACGCGTAGAGGATTATGTATGTTTTTTTTATTTTTCTGGATAATTAAGTCAAATTTTAAGCATCTATTTTTAATTGAGAATTGAGTGCAGAGTGTCCTCAAGAAATATTGCTACTATCTAAACAATCATCTGGTATAGATAGAATACATTGACTACCACAGGTAAACAAAGTTTAAATAATCAGTTGAGGTGTCGCAAGGATAATTCTAATACTAGTAAAAAAAGATAAAAATAATCAAAAATACTGTATTCAATTTAGGCTCTAAACTCACTCATTTAAACTCACAATCTGGCAAATTGGTAATATGGACTTTGTAGTAAAACCTAACACTGAGGCCTAACCTAACAATTTTTTTTTCTCGAACTGACTACGCTATTGGCCTAGTAAGGTCTTAACAGCTTCACCGGACTACTAAGGCGAGCACTTAAGGCACTCAGCCGATTTTATTTGAAAACTAGCTCAAGGGTGCACGGCACAACTCGGCTTGGGATGTTGCCTGACTCATGCAATTCGCGACCTAACTGAGCTAGCCTAAGCTAAGCTACATATTCATACTTATATGAGTCATTGAAATATATATGTGTACCAAGAATACATACCTCAACAACTCTTATATGTATTTTGTATCGGAAAATTTCTAAACTATTTCAGTTCGATAAGGGAAAAAAACAAAACCCTTCCACTTGCATGTATAAGCGTGTATGCGTGCACGTGTGTGGAGGTGATATGTGTAATGTTGTCGCAGTGATGTAAGATTTTGTGTCACTGTATCGCGCGAGCAGCGTACTCAAGGGCTCCACGCCGAGGGAACGGACCTAGGCTTGAGCCGCTGCCGAAGGGGGCCTAGTCTGGTGTGCGGGAATGAAATTTACCCTCAGACCACGGCGGCGGGATCAGTGAATACGCGGGCGTGGGCGTGAACACGCTCTGTTTGGAGAGACAGGCTGGTACTTATCGTTCGCTGCCGTTATTTTATCAGGAGGATCGGTAAAAATATGTTGCGGTCGTCTTTTATAGCGCGCAGCGTTGGGTACGGTTTCGTATTTTGCGGCGGATACCACTAACGGACTGGGATGATTCACGGCTTTTTCGAAGTAAATACTAGTAAGTGATTTTATGTACGCCCTAATAGAAGGTATCTCCAGGTCCCTGTGGAGATCCTTATCCCGGACGTACTATGGGGTACCGGTCACTTTACGTAAAACGCGGTTCTGAAGAACTTGTAACTTATGAAGGGTGCATTTCGGTGCATGTGCAAAAACAGGACAGCTATATGTCATAACCGGACGGATACATGTCTTATACAAGGTGAGCTTGTGTCTGAGGGACCCTAACCTAACAGTGACGACAATATAGAGTGTGCTTATTGTATTGGGATTTTGGGCCCCAAGTTCGAAATCCTTATTCCTATACCGTGTATTACGAAATCCACGAACCGAAATAAGCAAGTAGTCGTTCTTAGATAAATAGTTGGTAACATCGTATAATGTTGAAATGAAGTTATTATTACGAACAGTGTCGTCGCCAACATTTTGATGTTTCGCATTTAATTGCTAAATATAATTAATCTCTTATATCATAGAGTATTCGCATCGGGTAAATAGGGTGATGTATCTAGGTTGAGCAGTATCCACTGTTGTTATTGGTTTAAACGAAATATAAACATAGACATATATAAATTCAAACATATACTCACAATAACCAGACCAAGATATCTGTCACAATCGTTTCTGATACAGAAAATGGTACAACAAACCTTCGATATGGTAGTTACATAAGTTAATACATTACCGCGCCATCTAGAAGTGAATTCAATAAACTCCAAATCATGTAAGATTTTTTTTTAAATGAAAACGTCGTGGGAGTAAACACTGTGAGGGATAGAGTTAAAAATACCATTTCTCGTCCAACCACCAAAACCTGCGACGGCCTCCCTCGGTAGCTTTTTAAGCCTAGGTCTTCTCGATCCTTCGATTGGGGGCCCTCGAGCATGCTACTAGCGTGATACTCTGGCACCGCATTCATTAGTTCCCTGCACTCCACACACGTGCACACTCACACGTTACGTACACTGGTTCCGTAACGGACTCTTTTTCCTTTTTTGGTTAGTTAGCCTTATCCACAATTATTAGACTATATACATGTACGCCTTCGCGCGACACCTATGAAGGTATACATATGTGTCTCACTAAAGTATATATGTATGGTTAGCTTATCTCAATTGGTTAGATTAGTGTTGTATCCAAACATCCCAAGTCGAGGTTCGGTAATTCTGGCACCTTTAAGCTTGTTACCATTCAACTAAGTACCCTAAACGCTCGTCCTAAAAGCCCTATGAAGCTATGAGGGTAATTTGAACAACAGCAGTTAGTCGTTGTGTAGTGTAGTAGTGACGTTGGCTTTTTATTATTTTTATGGACATTCAATGTCGTCATAAAAAACAAAATAATTAAAAAAGTACGTAAAATGTATTACGAAATCTGATGGCAACAAATTGAAAGTTAGGTAATACACGCGTGCATATTAATTGCGAACGATAGGGATCTCGAAGTAAACTCAGTTTTGATTGTAAGAGTCATGTACAATTTATTCTTAAGACGTTTTTATTGCTATTCCGAGGCCGCGTTGATGTTTCGGCGAGCTTTGTTGAACGAGTGATGTATTGGCGAAACTTCTGCGACTTTATACCGACAGACAATATCTTTTAAATCCATATATTTTTCATTAAAAATAAATCGAGTGTTCGTGATTAATTTTTAAGAGAATGAGATGAATACACATAGTTTTCGGCATAATTTTGTAATATATTATATTGCCAATATTAATAATACACAACACAGAATATTTTTTAAAAATGCGCGGTAGTCACTACGATCCAATAGAAAATAACGTGCTATATAGATTTCAACGTTACTCGCTCTCTCTCTCTTTGTATATGTTTCGAGTAAATTAAGAATATACTATCTCATTCTCTCACAGCGTAAAACCTATATATTATACATACAGGTATCTCTTTTTCGTTTTATAAAATCCAATTCACACCGCCCCAAAAGAGTTTCACTTCAAGAACCTATACGACACTAATAAAACATCCAAAGAAAATTGCATATAAGATTGTCAAATCTTACAGTCATTTATTAGACGAACTATTAACCCGCAGCGGTTTTATTTTCATGAAAATAGTTTTATAATTTAATTGTAATTTTACCTAACCCTACAGCTCTTTTCCCGATATTAAGTTGGTTAATAAATAATATTATTATTCTGAAGTCCTTATAGAAATGCCTAATAGAATTCTTTATCTTCCAGTAAAACTCTCATATAAATCGCTGCAGCCATTTTGGAGACTGGTCAAGAAAACAAACAGACACTTCTATTTTATTTATATGTACAGATTTATACGTTCGCACGCCTATCGATTTGCCTATTTCTCGATAGTAAAATTCATTGAAACAAATTTCATACTTTGTTAGGAGCGATATAATAATGACTTTCTTATGCAACGCACACATTATCGATGTAACACGTAAAATAAACTGAGGTAAAAGTAATAAGAAAAAAAGTCGAGGTAGCCATAAAGACTGCCTACACAAGTGAAAACAATGAGATAACTTTGTTTCCTTTTGAATTTTTAAATTAATTATAGTTTGAATTACAATATTTCAATTTTATGATGTGTATATTGAAGCTATTAACATTAGTCTGATTTTATTTTATATAAATTTTAATAAAGCTTATTAATGAACCAATCAAATACAATCTCAATACAATATATCAATAATCGATGTACACAGGCCCCTATACTACACGCAGCTAGTCTCACGCAAAACGCGCAAGCGCAACACGGCTAGTCGTGCATGCGTAGTGTCATGGCGGGCAATTATACTTTTCTCTCCTGCCAAAAATATCGCACAACGAGCCAAAAAGAGTTTTCACTCTTTTTTAAAACAGAGTGTGTCGTAGTGTTATAAGCTATTTTACTTTAAAGTTCCATCTGATGCTTAGTTTTTGCATGACAAAGTAACTAACCTACATCCCTCGAGAAACTCTTTTGTTTATAATATTAATAGGATTTACTAAGTCAACTTTTTTTTTAATAACTCATATCTAAACAGTATATAGTGGTAATGGTCGAGCGGTTTCACCGGTTGGAATATCGATCCGATGTCCGCAGGTAAAACCTTAACATGTGCCAACGAATTTTACGCGTACGTTTACTAATTTAAATTGGTAACACTTGCGGCTGACGGTGATGGAAAACATTATGAGTAAACCTGAATCTGAAAAATGTTCTTGTGGCACCACCACTGTTTGTCGGAAAATATAGAATAGTTAATTTTTCAGAGTTGAAATCACCAATACGTCGTGGGCTGGCGTGGTGATTATGCCTATACCTTCCTTCGGGAAGAGTGGATCTCTTACAACGGTGATGATGATAATAAACAGTGCATACAAACTACAGTACTGGTATCGATAATTGAATCGACAATCGATATGCTGCGATTCGGAAGTCACTAAACCAACCCATCACTAACAAACAAACAAAACTTCAGCGGAAAATATATACGGTTACTTTGAGTAACTTTATACTTATTTAACACGTGTTGTTAAAAATCAAATATAAGTCAACATAATTAATAGTTTCGCCTACCTATTACCGACTATAATGGTCGTGTTTATAGCGTTCCAAAATCCAAAACAAAATGTCAAATGTCATAACTTTAATATAATAATGTTACAGATCCATGCGAGATAATATAAAACGCACTATGTTGTGTTGAATAGTTGGCTCGTACCCAAACCGAAATGGATACAAAATCGCCGAGTGCCGTTCGGTTTCCTTTAAAACAAGAGAATTACGTGAAACGTGGGATAGATGGCGCTCGAGACGCCAACTTCCGCTCTCCGCCTATGTACAATCGCTCACACAAGTCATATAAATCTATCTGAGATTTATATTTGAAGTCATTGATATATTTTATGTTTTGGAGCGCTGATGGCTTAGTGTGTTGGGACATTGAATCGGAGCTTTCGGTGAAGGAAAAAGTACCGTGATGAAACCATAGAACCGTTAGTAGGGCTTTTTATAAGTCCGTCTAACTTACTACAATACTGAAGTTGAAAATCTGTCGCCAATCACTTGTTAGTGTATTCCCGTAGCTTCACTTGAGAGCCAGTCCCTCTAGGCTTAACGTATTTACTTACCAACTTAGATCATACAGTCATTCAACATCATATGGGATTATGATAGAGCATGAAAAATGTGCTTATAATAACGGATGATTTTAAACCAATGTTATGCCTTTTAGTTTTTTTTATATATTTTTTTTATTCTAATTTTTTGTTTTGTTTTGGAATATTTCTTAAATTTTCAAAATACTTGCACGAGAACTTCTTTTATATAATTATATTCTTTAAGGCTCCGTTCATTAAAAATTACGTGGGCACCTATTACGTGTAATTTTATTCCACACAACGAAGCAGTGATTTTTGAAGTGGATGACGTAGGCCCAGCTCATTGCTTTGTTTATTATTATAGTTTTATTAACTTTTTAGCTTTTGCAATATTTAGTTTTTTATATTGAAATTATAGTGTCCATAACATATATTGAATACTTTTTTTATAAACGGAAAAATTGCAAACTGTAGGCCACCCGCTAACCGAGAGAGTCCGGTCGACCTAACCTAACTTGTTGCCGCTGGGCATTGACTATTATGTTAACATTAAAAGAGGTCATTTTAATTTATTCACTTATTTCTATGTGTACGTACTTATTTTTGTCAAACTTCCCAGTTATGATTCTGTTATTTCTCTCTCAAAACAAATCATTTAACCTTTCTATAATCGTCATTTCTTTTTCAAAACACTATTTGAACATCTCTGTTGCAGAATAGTTCAGAACCTACTTCAAATGAATATAGTGTGAACGTTCGTGCATACATTATATGTATCTGTAAGCAATTATTGACACTATAATATCACTAAATCAGAACCAAACCTACCAAAAAAAGAATCGCGCAATTTTGATCATTTTATAATGCCGGCTTTCGAGATTTCTCAAAGTTTTAACTATCCTCAGATTATGTGACGAGATTGCAAAACGACGCAACGATATTAAGACTCTACCTGTTAATGGATATCTAAAATTATTTTAATCAGAATAATAGCAACTTAAATCAGGCAATCACCTCTCTGATCAAGCTGTTAATGCTTTTTACGTAAAAACTCGGTGTGATTCGTTTCTCGCTAATTCCAATTAAATATTGTTTGTTATTCGATACCGGAAACATATCGTTTTTCAAACTACTTTATATATTTTTTACTGAATTCTAATAAATTAAACAGGTATAATAATGAGCGTGTTAATCGTTGATGGCGATCGGCATTTTTAATATCGTCTCTTCAACTTAAAAAAAGAGCAAAATTAAAACCGGTCGCGTTTGGACTTTGCAAGATGATCTACATAATTTTTATTATGTGGATATAATATTTCATATATATTAATTATAATCGAAAAATAGGCATCGGGATGTAAATGAGATGGAACGAATAATTTCTATATAGCATTCAAACATCGTTTCTGTATCAAAATATTGTTATCAATATTTAATCTAAACTAATATTATCTATATGGAAAATAGATTTGATTCTTTTTTGCAACGAATAAAGTCAAGTAAAAAATTCCTTCACCTATAGAAAGCTGCATTATCTATACTATATTTACTATAATATTATAAAGAGGTAAAGTTTGTGAGTTTGTGACGTTGTAGGGGATAATCTCAGGAAGTACTGGTCCGAATTCTTTCAGTATTATATAGCTCATTTATCGGGGAATGTTATAGGCTATATATCATCACGCTAAGGCCCATAGGGGCGGAGCACCAATGAAGAATGTTTCAAAATCGGGGTATCTTTTCCTCTTGAGAGCTTCCGCTGCGTGTTAACGTTAACCCAAAGTAACTATTATACGCGGACGAAGTCGCGGGCAGGGGCTAGTCACTAAGTAAAATGAATAGTAGTATTCCAATCAAAATAAACGCCAACGAAGACGCTAGCATAAACTACTGTAATAAATAATCCAACATTGAGTTCTTAGGAGATATTTGGGTGATGAAAAGACATTCTTTGATATCTGTTTTCCTACTTAAATCAATGACAGAGCATTAGCGCCTTCAAAGTTTTATAATAAATCTGGTTAGCTTATGCAACAAGAATAATTTTAAACCAAGTACATAATTGATTTTTTTTTATGTGAAACTTATAATTTCGAATGATAACATGTTAGTAAGCGTGACCGACCGTATTGCGCGGCTTGCGTCATACTAGTGACGTGTCGTATAACCTGTGTACATGTAATATAGATATTTTGCAACTCATCATAAGTTTGACTGATTAATAAACTTTATAAGAATGTATATAATTATTGTTCCGTGTGCCAATAGATGTGAAAATCAGACTAATGTTAATAATTGAGTCAAATTATGAAATTTAAGTATTTTACACTATAATTAAACTCAAAATTCAAAAGAGAACACAGTTATTCCATCATCACTTCTGCCGGCAGTCCTTATGACTGCCTCAGCTTTGTTTTTTAATGGTGTGTATAAGATCTCATAATAGATAGTTCTTTTTCTAACATTTACGTACACGATTATACCGAAATTGTTTCAAATACACACCGCGTCTTGTCTAGAATGAACCGCGGTAGGATGTTATAAATTATCTAACAGCGTGTCAAATTAATACGAGGAATGCCCAATGAGTGGTGGATGTTTCCGTGCCGGCGGTTTTATTAATTGTGCGGACACTTGCTGGCGAATATGTCACGCGAAATGTTAGGATACATAGTTGACCCATATTATGTTTCGTGAAGTTGATGTAGTATTTTCGAAATGACGATTGGAATAGTCACTTTGTGGATTTACTGAAATACAATCATATTTCATCGTCGTGCATATGACAGTGAATCCAGTATGTGTTTTGTTAGACTTTTTAAATGTTTGTCAGGGCTTTTAAAAACAGACATAGATATATTTGAAGCGACATTTACGGCACGTTAGAGAAAAAATGTTACGCGTTAAATGTATTTGTTTGTATGTGTAAGTACGTTTGTCTGCCTGGGTCTAGTAATGTACCAAAACGTGTTAAATAGTTATACTACGGGACATATACCCGGTTTCTGAGATACTCGTTTAAACTATCAATAGTTATTGGCTCAACAAAATTATCCATGAGATAAACTGTCAAATGGCCCGTTGAATTTTACTGACATTTATCGTATGATTGTGTGTACAGAAACGCAATTTGACAAGTTATCGAACCGATAACGCTATTGAACAGATAAATTACAATTAAAGTACCTCAGAAACCAGGCATTAGTATAGTATACAGTTTATGAGCATTCTCATATATATTTTGAAGTCCGACTTACCATAAGCAAATATAATTATATATCTACTGCAATGTCTCAAAACAAGTTTTGAACCTGTGACGAATTATGGTCTTCAAACATGGTCTTTAACGGTGGATCGCAAAGCTCAAGATCACTGAAACTGTAAGCTATGAAGCTATGGTCGGAGTTTATTTTTAAATTGACTAATACTGGCCTTATGTGCCTTCACAACTTCGTCAGACTAAGATAGGAGTTTCTTGGACATCACTAAGTCGATAAACAACCTGGTGAAGGTTACGGGAACCCATTTTCGGGGATTGGATTTATTGCACAACTAGCTTCTGCCCGCGACTTCGTTCGTGTGGAATAGTTACTTTGGGCTAACGCTAACACGCAGCGGAAGCTCTCAAGAGGAAAAAAAAAACGATTTTAAAACATTCTTCATTGGTGCTCCGCTCCTATTGGTCTTAGCAGTAATGATATATAGCCTATAGCCTTCGTCGATATATGAGCTATCTAACACTGAAATAATTTTTCAAATCGGACCAGTAAATCCAGATACTACGCCCGACAACGTCACAAACTTTACCTCTTTATAATATTATAAGTATAGATGTATTTTGGATTAATGCATGGAAAATAATCGATATCGAAGTTCTACAATTGAGTATAATTGACATTTGAGTAAAATATCTCACGTGCTTATTAGTTATATCACAGAAAATCCTAGTTTTAATACTAAGAGAATTGTTCAATAGAGAAGCCAACTGGATTTTATGGTGACGTGTTGACGACATTTTTAATTTGAGATTGTTAATTAAAAAAGCGGACTCGAATAATTGTCGTAATAATTTCGTTTAAAATAAATTATCGTTTACTATCAAATAAATATATATTTTACATAATACACAGTTAACATTCTGATGACTATTCAAATAATAAATATGAGTTACAACATAGTAAAATTAACGTCAACTCTCGTTGTGGAAAAGACTTGAATAAATTATAAAAACCGCGGGAAATATTTGACGAAACAATAACCGTAAACAATAATCTTTGATATATATTATTATTCATTCATTATATTCATTTTATTATAAACATATCATATTTCATTTGGTAATGATGGTTTTCTACAGAGTGAAGAATGTTTAATATTTATGGGTAATAGTTTTAAATGTCTTTGAGTGATTTGACAGAATTTTTTTTATCTATGTTTGTCGAAACGATTTAATATTGCTATGGCTTACGATCGTAGTTTGTAATGTAGCGGATTTTTTATTTTATTCATAATCTTGTGTTATTTTACTCTTATATTTTGTAATATTGGTGGTATTTTGTGATATTGTGCACAGTCGAAGTAAATGGGAAATAATACTGAGGAGAATGAATTCCGAAATACCACAAAAACTCCATAGAGATTTCTTAAAAGGGAGCTATCATTTTGTTAGAACATTGAAATTATCGCAAGACACTTCAAAATTGGCAATTAGTAGTCCGGTGAAGCTGTCAAGGCCTTGCTATGCCAATAGCGTAGTCAGTTCGAGAAAAAAAAAGAATTGTCAATTATGGAATGATGTCTGACTTGAATGTATGGCCTAAATATAAATACATTTGCCTTTTATTACACAAAAACACCACCGATAATACAAAACATAGAGCCAAATAACTCTTATTTATAAAATATAAAATCTACTACATGACATTCCAAGATCCCACCAGAAACTTCCAAAAGAATCTTGAGAAGGGTTATTGTTTGATTCAATAAAAGTTTTGACATTTACGTACTGAATGCATTGACATGTACAACTCCAAGACACATAGTCTTGAAAAAAATTAGCGCACAAAACCGGCCGCAAAAACTCCCCAATATACATACGTAGTTATAGCTATACGATAATCTTATGATTTTGCATATTCAACCTTACCTGAATGATTTAAACTTGTTTGTACAAAAACGCAAGCGACGCGAGACTATTTGAAACGACTGCATAATGCACTCATTTTTGTATTCCGGCTGTGAGACGTTAAGTATCTATCTTGGGTTTTTGTATATCAATAACTGAACTCCTTTATTCAGGTTTTGACAAGTGATTAAAAAACAATCGAACGTATAATATATATAATATTTGAATTTAATTATAAAAAAGTCTCAAATTAATTTACAACCCGTTTCACGTAGACGCTGACAGGTAAGGAAAGTATAAGAGTTGATACACTGTGTTACAAAAATAAACTGGAAGTAACAAAAACCGGAATAGGCACTCCCTTAAGCATGAAATTTTACGATTGCTCTAATGTTGTCATTCATTACTCTACAGTTTATAGTTCGGCTTAATTGTTTATTTATCTCTTCCGATCGTACTCCGGAAATTATATTTTATTTTAATTTATATCTTAATTGTGGTAATTACATTAGGAAATAATACTTAAGTATGCTCGATTTCTATAAAGTTAATGCTAAAGTCACATAGAAGTCATTTATATATAATTAGACAAAGATAATACGATTCAGTACGTTTTCCTCTGTTTGTAAAACAGATTTTTTAATCTTTTTATTGCTTACTAATTACTGATGATTGCCAGTAAAAATCATTTTGGAAATAGTTGTTATGACACTATTGACGAATTCAGTTGTTTAAGTCGATAAATGTAAATGTATTACTAAAGGTAAAATATTATCTTGAAATATTAATTTTCCCTGTTTCAGTAGCGGCCTGGGGCCAATCACCGTCAGAGGAAGTGGAGAAAGCCAAGTTAGTTCGCCAACCAAGACGCGACGAGGCCGGCAAACCTCACATCAAGCGACCAATGAACGCGTTCATGGTCTGGGCTAAGGATGAACGCCGAAAAATATTGAAAGCTTGCCCCGACATGCACAATTCTAATATATCTAAGATACTGGGTGCGCGGTGGAAGGGTATGTCCAACGCCGAGAAACAACCCTACTATGAGGAGCAATCGAGGCTTTCCAAGCTTCATATGGAGAAACATCCTGATTACAGGTAAAATTTGAGTCATTAACTACTTGCATTACTTATTATAGAACAGTTCTTGAAGTACCACCGTATGTGGAAAAATATAGAATTGTGGATTTTTTGCGAGTTTGACATCACCAATACGTTGTGGGCTGGCGTGGTGATTTGGCCCATACCTTTCTTTAGGAAGAGAAGTCTTGCAGTGGGTGCTTTACATGCTAATGTGATGATGATGATTGCCCATAGTTTTAGTCAGTTAGATAACAGATTTTGAAAACCAATATTCTGCAGTATAATTAGGCTCAGTCAAATGCAAAGTTTGTTTCTCATAAAGTTTTGGGAATCGTTACTATTACCATTAGTAGTTTTTTTTTTACTGGAGCACTACTAGATATCTGCATTGTACCTTATAATGAATATACTGCAAAAAACAGCTGCTATATTGTTGCTGTCATCAGTAATGTAGGATTACAAGTCTCTCGTCGGTTATATGTACATTACCTTATTTCGATACACAAGAAAGTAAAAGAGAGTTATTTATGTTGGGTTACAGCCACCTCACATATTCGTATAGCTAACTTAATCACCTAAACAGGTTTGGCTCCCTATCCCTCTATCATAATCTCACATAAGACTGAAAGAGACGGGTGAATCCTTACAGGTACAGACCGCGGCCGAAACGAACGTGTATAGTCGACGGTAAGAAGATGCGGATCTCTGAGTATAAGAACTTGATGCGAACACGTCGTCAAGAGATGAGGCAGCTGTGGTGTCGGGACGGTGGAAGCGAGATGGGTTTCCTCCCGTCTCTATCTTCGCCGGGTCCTTCGAATTCATCCCCGCCGCCGAATGGGGGGAGTTACATGAACCCATCGTTTTCACCCCCACTGTCGCCGAGAGAGGATGATTGAGGTACGGCGCGCGGCTGGCCGTACCCGCACGCCGCGCCTCTGCCGCTCCCACCTTCCCATCACCCCTGGTAAATTCTAGAAGCCCAGAGAATCTGACGACACTAAACGCATTTCTATGTTTGTATGCTTGACACATATGTGTTTAATCAAATCTCGCGTATGACACTAGACATTTAATGGACATTATTACAATACTGATAAGGACTTGGTTATTACTAAAAATGTTAGCAAAAAATGAAGTGTATTAACGGAAAATTAAAACGCGAGGAGTGTCAGGATCAATTTTAATGTGGTGCGATCTATTAAAATTTGTACTTGATTTTATATCTTACATGTCTCAAAATATTGTATTTAATAGTGATACAATAATAGGTATTGGAACAACAATGTAGTTTTATCAATGTTCGAACTGCTAATATCTAACTAGAGAAAAAAAATCAAAGACAAAAAGGAATTAAAAGGTAGGCGAAACCTACCGTCCCTTTTCTTTGAACTGTAAATATATACGAGTGAAGGAGATGGCATCTATTTAAGTACTAGAAATATATCTTCGGCAGCGTCGCAAATTGGATCTCTCATTTATGAAAAATATAATAATGTAATTATTATTATTATTGAGATTATTCCATTAGTGAAATAAGAAATCTGTAACTATATACGTCTATATTTATTTTATTATTTTGTTTCTGATACAGACAGCAAAAAAAAATTATAGAAATATATAATCACCCTTAGATAAACAACATTTCTATTACAATTACTAATTAACTTTACATTTTTTATCGATATTTTTGACAATTAGTCATTGGCAATAGTTTTCAGCCTCTTCTAAGTAATAAGATGGAAGTGCCAAACAGATATACAGTCAACCGATATAAATCTTAGTGCATCTTAGAATAAATAACGAACTTATGTATAATCCGAATCAAATAGTACATACTTTAAAATATAATCTTCAATGATTTATTAAAGTCATTCAGGTTAAAGTTTATTGTATTGTAAAATGATCGACGTAAAATGTAGAAAACTAGACAAGAATGTACATATAAATACTTTTAATCACTCTATCACTTGCTAATTTATATAGAAAACTGTACTTTACGATGATTGAATTACGAAAAAAAAATGTATTTAATGTAAATAGTTACAATTAAGTTTTGTAGATACGTATATTTTTAACATTTTCTCAAAAAACCGAATAGTCTGTAACGTATAGCAGGTAATTAATTCGATTTTAATAATGAATCTTGATTTTTGCGTGGCCATGTATAAAAAATAAATAAAAATAAGTTTGTAGAAGCTCATAGTTGTAAGAAATGGTAATAATAAACCAAAAAAAGAAGCGAAATGCTTGAAAATTTTTCGTGTTTTGAACACTCCGGACAATATTTGAAATCCGGTGAGATTTTAAGCATAATTGTATTGTATGCATTGTTATACAAAAACCCAAGATGCACACTTAACTCTCACAGCCGGCACACAAGAATGAGTGCATAATTTTGGATTGTGCACTCATTTCAAATAGTCTCTCATCGCTCGTGTCCTTGCAACGCTTTGTCGTACCGGTTAACTTCGGTCTTAAAATTTTATTGCTTTTTGTACACTGCTTTGTAAAAACAACTTTAAATCGTTCACTTAAGGTTGAATTTGCAAAAACCAAACTAACCAAGTATGTATATTGGGAAGTTTTTGGGGACGGTTTTGAGCGCTACTTTTATTCTAGACTTGGGTTTTTATATGTCAATGATTGTATGTATAAAATACTCATATTTAAACAACAATAACATATACTAAGCAAAGTGTACTATAGTTCAATGATATTATAATGATAATGTAAAGTTAGAAACCCAACGTAATATAAAATGTTGTACAAAATGTAATTTTAATTTATTGTTTTAACATATCATTTCATATTACAAGTGATCGAAAAAAACTGAAAAAGAAGTCGAACACAATCGATTTCATAAATCTCAAATTAATTTTGTAATATGCTCATGTTACTAGCTGATTCACGTCCGCTTAGTTGAGACATTTAAAAAATTACAAAGGGTTATACGAATCCAAAAAATAATTAGCCTAGAACTATGTACTAAAAAATTTCATTATGTTTTTATAGGAGATTAAACTCCAACAATGTTTAACAAGTCATTGTGAAATTTAGCCGAAATAAGTATTTTTTCATGAAAACAGGTTTTATGCTTATACCGAAACCGTTATAGTTGGCTAAGTTCGGTTTCCTATAGCGCTATCCTTGTCTACCACAGCCATTGCGCTGTGCGATAGAGATAACGCTTTACAAAACCGATCTTAACCGCATGTCGCACTCTTCTGCCCGACATGCCAAATCAAATGCCGGGTACTGTAGATTTTTCCCGTAACTAAGTTTATGACAACAAATAATAATAGCGTCGAAAGTTACGGGCATATCTAGTACTATATAAATAAAAAGAACATATTTTTATGTTAACATTTTGAGAGAAAATCTGGTTAGAAATGAAGAAGAAATTTACAAAAAAATCATTTATTCTTGTCACGCTCTATCTGTACTATCGAAAGTACAGCGTGAGAGAGAGAACTGCAGCGCATACCGAATTTCTTCCTCCAAAAGTATGCTAAGTCTATAAGAAGGATATTAGCTATGTCTATGTTTTTCTTTTATTTTTATATATAAAATTCCGATGTTCGTATGTTCGTAATTACAAACAGACACAAATTTTCAGCCTCTCAAAATTTGACAAATATCATTAAAAAAATTTGTTTGCGGGAGGACTGTAAACAATAATGTAGCTAGTCTCAAAGGAGCCTGGTCCAAATCAGTACGCGTTGAGGGATTCTAACTCCTGAATTATGACATGCTTTCCACGACGTCACGTACAGTTGACGTCACGGCCGTTAAGATTGTGGGTAACAGTTTGATTGTTTGCTTACATACGCCCCAGTTAAAAAGCCAACAATTTGTAAAATTCTTTTATGACAAAAATATGATTGTTTTACGCGGCAGTGAATACTGAAGTTGCGTTGTATCATCATCTACCAGTGATAAAATAGAAATACGTGTTTATATGGAGGTAAACGCCGTCCGCGTTTCCTATCGAAATCATTTATTCAATCTTAATACGTCATTTTCATATAATAAATTGTATAAACATATATATTTTAACTAGACAAGGTTATAGGGCGTTGTAGTCAATTGAATAACCGTCAATTTTATAATTATTGCGTAAAAATCAAGGTAGAGGGCAGTGTGGTTTATCTTGTTAAATTTTGACGTATTACGTTCAATAAATGTCAACCATGAAGTATTCTAAAATGTCACAAACTAAACACCTTTTTGTATTTTTACTTATGGATATAAATGTTTTTTTTTTTATTGCAACTGCAAACTTGTATATATTAATTAATATTTTACGAGTTTTATATAGAAAGAACCCGTTGCTTCTTTAATATAAATAGTCAATCGAAAACATGATTTTAAACTCTTAAAATATATGTAAATTAAAACACTTTCTCGCTTTATCAAATCGTGCAATTTATATTAAGTAGATAATAGAAATTAAGCTGTTAGGTGAACGCATAATAATTACATAATTATCTACGATTTATATGGAAATAAAAATAGTTGTTAAAGAGAATTTGTATAGATATTCCTTGTATTATCCTATAGTTATTTCATGTCTTCGTTGATTGCCATTATTTTGTTAACTATTTATCTAATTGTAACCTTATTTTTGTTTATTTTCTTACGTTTATTTTTATAATTTTTCCTTGTAAGTAATATATGCCAGTAATCGACATGAATGTTCATAATTAGTATGTGCTAAGAGTAGAAATGTGTTTAAATTATTTATTATCTATGTTGAAATAATGTAAATACGCGAATAGTTTCAATGTAAGCGTTAGTTATGGTTATAATTAATATTGTGTCTATGTATGTGTTAGGATCTCGATCGATTTTTGAATCTCTTTTTTTTATTATTTATTAAACCAAGATCTGATTGGTGTATCACGTTTCTTGCCGTAGTGTAATATTTTTTTATGAAAATAGATATACAGAAAATTTACGTACTTAATTTTGTTGTGTTTTCAATAGTTTTTTTTCTTTCAATTCACTTATCTACAGTTTTATCATTTCCCAAGTAAATAAGAGCGATGTATAGGTTTCTATGGATTAATAGGAACATGGCATTAGAACATAGCGTGTTTTTTCAGTATCACGTAATATGTATAATCATTCGAAAATGTTTCAAAAGTGTAAAGTAGGTAGATTTTAGGTTTTATTACCTAGAGTAAAAATCCCGGACACATTATTTAAAAATTGTGCCAAAACCCGATATATTAAAAAATAAAAGTTTAAAAATAAATTAACTTGTTTTATTATCTGTTTCCTCTACGCATAGTCATTATCTTTACTTACCTTAGTTCCTTGGCTGATTTTTAAGACACAGAACTCAAAATGGCGGATCCTGTTTTTTTAACCGACTTCAAAAAAAGGAGGAGGTTATCAATTCGACTGTATTTTTTTTAATGTTTGTTACCTCATAACTTTGGACTGGGTGAACCGATTTTGATTATTCTTTTTTTATTTGAAAGCTGGTACTTCCCGGGTGGTCCCATTTCAATTAGGTCTGGTCCCGACAACGGCATCCAGTGCAAAATCGTATAAGTTTTAAATTTGCATTAATTATGTAAACGACAAATAGACGAATAACTCAATATCACGCTAACCGATTTCGATGATTCATTTTTTATTGGAAAGGATGTACTTCAAGGGTAGTTTGATGAGAATTTGGTTAGGTTCTGATCATGGGATCCGTGACAAAGTAAGAAAACTTTCATGAAACGAGCCTACTCCTTTCTTAAGGGCTGGCAACGCATCTGTGTTTCCTCTCGTGTCGCAGGTGTCCATGGGCGGCCGTGATCACTTACCATCAGGTTACCCGTATGTTCGTTTGCCACCAATATTATAAAAAAAAACTCTTCAATTCTTAGGAGCCTCTAGTGTGCTTATGTTCGTTGCTGTGTTGCAACATGACGCAAGCATTGTAATTACATTACTTAAGGTGTATTATGTGTGAAGCGATGGTAGTCGAGTTGGTGGTAGAAACTATCGCGGATTATTGATAAGGTTGCGTTCGTTCCAAACGTTACTTATTGTACAACCAATTGAAACCATATCGTATACCATACCGATAGATACCATACCGCAAAAATGCGCATATTTTAATATACTTAAGGCGGAACGGAGTTCGCGGGCACTGCTAGTAAAATATATTTATGTACACTAAAAATGGAAAAATAAAGTAAATTTTCAAAAAAAAGTATTAACCGACTTCAATATCAATCAAAAACCCATAAGGCACTAAAAAGCGGAAAATAAATAGTTTATCAAATTAACCAATACCCGTAATGCTTGAACTGATTTTCACGGGACTTTCACTAGCAGATAACTCACCTTATAAGAAGTAACTTAGACTATTTTATTTTGTTACTCAAGACTTCGTCCGCAATATCCTACTATCTCCTAATTGGTTGGACCGACTTTCACGGGACTTTTACGGGCAGATAACTAGCGGGCTCGGAAGACGTTGTCCCGCCCCGATAATAAAATGAAAACCTTGACAAATTATACCTAAACCTTCCCCATGAATCATTATTCTATCTACTGGTGGAAACGGCATGAAAGTGGTAGTTTTTGACTTTCTTTTTAATCGACTTCGAAAAAGGACGAGGCTACTATGTTCGGTTGTATGTATTTGTTAATCGATATTTTCGTCAATTCTGAACCGATTTTAATGATTCTTTTTTTATTTGAATTGGTACACTATATAGTATCATCTTGGTCAATTGGCGGCCATATTGTATTATTTACCGCGTTTGCTTCTACATAACTCAGTGATTATAACAACGTATAAGAATAACTTAAGTATATCGACAATACGGGCATATTATATCTATATAATAAAAGATTTAAGATATATTGTTCGATAATGTATAGCTTATAATTTTCATTACTTTCTTATATAGTGTTAGTGAGCACGGAGTTTGATATATAGTAGGTTGAAGTTCCAGTTATGTTGCTGATGATAAATCGCATCCCATTCGATATACTATTAGTCATCATATATCTAATGTACATGTTACATGTTACAGTAGATGGCGTTCGTATCGTAGTTACAAATGTTTTTAAAAAAGCATTTTGGTAATGTATACACCTACTTACAATTTTACATTTCTTTAATACATTTAAAAAAACGCGTGCGGAGCCGCGGGGGACAGTTAGTATTACATAATTTGTTACTTTTATAAGTTTTGTTTTGTTAAAACAACAATATTTGTAACAGTATTTGTTAAAATTGATATTTTTTTGAGCTTATGCTGCCAATAATTTGTTGACTTGAGTCTCAATAGGTCTACATTCGTTTGTATGAATCTTAAACCTTTACGGTGTTATTACAAAAAAGTTAAATACGCATTGAATACTTTCTTTAAAAAGGTTTCAAATTAAATCCACCGCGGTAGCTGAATGTTCGCCACTTTGCTCTTTTGTCTCGCTTTGGTTACGTTAGCTTAGACTTGCGAAAAAGGATAACGCGAAATTGCCTCGGGTGAGCGCGGTGCATTTAATTCGAAACCTTTTTAAACCAAGTATTCAACTTTTTTGTAATAACAACGTTATGGTTTTGGACAATCCAGGGGTAAATTCTTAAAGGCCACGGGTTAATTCAAGAGATTGACAGACAACGCAGTTTCTATTGGATCTAGAAACGTGTAATCCTACACACAAGGATTTATCATCATTTGCAATAATGAGTATTCTCAATATATAAATAGGCAGAGGGAAACATTTAAGTTTCTCAACCGATTTTCTTTATTCCTTTTTTATTTATTAGATAGCTACTGACGACATTTAGTTGATATCATTAAAAATAATTAGAAATTGGTCATTATTTTCCTTAATATCGAAACTTAAAAGAATAATGGATTGTCGTCGATTTTCGGTCACTTGTTACTTCACCTAGTTACCTCAGTATACGTCACAACCTTTAATCAATAAAATTTAGGGACGGTTTCGAGCGTTACTTTTATTCGAGACTTGGTTTTTTATATGTCTATGTTTTAGAACATACAAAGTAACATATATACTGAAAAAAGTTATAGGTATAACTAGCTCCTTTTATTGTTCACTTTGAAGTGACCAAAAAAATCAATGTCAATCAAATTGTGCGCACATACAAACGGAGTTTTGACGACTCAATATCACATTTCTCATTATAAAGGGCAAAGGTAAAATAATACCAAAATATTGATGGAATACATGATTTTTATTATTTTCAGACATCGAAATTTTTAAGTGTAATCGTAGAAACTTGATATATGTATTTCACTGACCTTAGAAAAAGAAACAGTCACAATTTAAGCGAACACAGATATAGTACCACAGTACAGTACCACCTCCAGTATGATTAATGTAAAATTAAGCAGTATTTGAATATACTTTTTCGTAAATAAATCGATATTTCACGTCACTATTGTAATTTGTCAAAACGGTCATCATAGCGTGCCGCTACTACACTCATACTGTTCTACTAAAGAGTAAGCTAGATAGAAATAATACGTCTCCAGCGAACTGTATAAGTACCATTATTATAAAATATGGAGACGCTTTTTTAAAGGAAACTATTTTTTTGGTATAAGGAAAAAAAATAACGTAGACGTGTCAACTACTAATTCAAGTTAAGACAATCCGCGAGATGAATCAAGTTTCTAAAATAAAAATCTAAAACATTAAAGAACGGCTAAAAGTAATTTAGAAAATTTATATATTTTATCTGTAACCCATGTGATTGGAAACGCAAATCAGAGAACAATTTTTTTAGTACTGTACTATCCTCTGTTGACTTGAGTGTTTACAGCTTTACCAGATATTTCACAGTGTTACCAGGTTATTTTCAAAAGCTTTTGTGGGACTTTTGACACAGTCTTCCAGCAATAGGCTACAAAACCACATTAAATCATTGACGGATTTATAGGCGGATATTAATCTATAATAATCTGGCACCTTAAATTCGAGTAATAACCTTAGTCTTTGTAGTAATTTGCAAGTAATAAATAATTATTTCAGACGTGGTCGAGTCAATTAATGCCGCATTTATTGACGAATTTTTGATTGAATCTGTAATTCGTAGGTATTATTTTGAACGTAGATTTAAAATAAACTTTCTCAAGTTGTTAACTCACGCATTGTCTATTAGTTCGTTACATTTTTTCAGTATATAATTATGCGTCTAGTGGAATACATATAAAGACTATGGTACAAAACATCAATACGCGATATGACTACAATTGTGAAATTACAAAAATATATATATATATATTTTTTTTAGATAAAAAATTTAACACTACTGGGTCATTGGAAATCTACATACAATAAATTAGAATATATTAAAAATGTGTACAGAGTGCCAAAACTATATCAAAGGCCGATTATCTAGTACAGTATGCAAGAGTTTTACAATTAGACATGTCAGAAATATTATAGTTTTATTTCTTATAACGTTTTATTTATTACAGCTAGACTACTTTTAATTACAGCACGTATAATATAATTAATGGTACTAAAAACTGAACGACTAAATAATTTTATAAAATTAGAGCACGTACAAGGCGAAATTATATCAAAAAAATCCAAAAAATTTGCGGTGTAAGAAAAAAGCTTTAACATTCCCAATTGCATATGTTTAGTATCAAACAGCCTCTTGTGACCTACACATTTCTCAGTCTATAAATTACTAGAATTTCCGAGAAAAGCTATTAATAAGAATCGGTCATAAAACATATTACTCAAATATTTAGCATTTGCCCATCTCTATCTATTCAATACTCGGCGGAAGATGTTCTTTGTAATTTAAAAGACAAAAGTGATAATTGGGGTGTAGTCATTTTCCCCAAAAATACTCCAAATTTATACCTAAATATGTTATTATATAAATAAAAAGTGAATTCACAATTTTGTTTTCATTATTATTTTAAAATACGCCCACTAAAAAGCTCACGCCTGTTATGGCGTCGGATGACATCACACTATTCTAAACAACACTATTACTCATTGGTATGGATATGCTGAAATAACAGAATATGGGAAGTTATGACGTCACGCACGTTTCTTTTCACGTGATAATATCAATAACCAATTATCTGATCAATTGAACATGTAAATAACAATTGTAAAATATTCGACTTTTAGTAGTAATGATTTAGTTAAATGTCTATAAAAAGTTTATGGACGGTCAATTAATTTAACTTATCGACCACTGAAAATACTATTAAACTAAATTATTATAAATTTCATATATTAAGAATAATAATAATTATATATGTCTGTTTTAAGTACAAACGAATTATGTATTATTTATATATAACTTATATGGTGTTTCCATAATGTCGAATAGCAAACGACAACCTAACGTGCGAAACGAAACGCAATGAGTGAGTGATAGGAGTTTGCAAGGGAGATATTTGACAAAAAAAAAAGATGGCGGATATGACGTTCACTCGTTTACTCAAACATTTATCTGTACATACAATAAGAATGTAAATCTAACGTGTCTGTTGTTTTTAGAATTTTGTAAAAACAATTGCTGCTAGTGTCTCGGAATAAGTAGTAAAGCATTTAAATGATATTTAGAAATGTCTGTCTGTTTGTTTGAACACGCATCACTGCTAAAGTACTGTGTTCAGGTTAAAACCTCATACATAATATCACACGAGGATCATAAACAATATCGTCGAGTAACATTTAGTCTTTATTTTATTAAAATTGATTTACTCTATCAAAAGTTATTGTAATTTTAATGACGACGCGACTTAAGTACGAGAGAAAAGTAGATAAGTAAATGGACTTAATAGATTCAGATGATTTTATTAATCACTGTTTTTTTACATAACGCTTCAAGTGTAACATATAATAAAAGGACATATGGTTCACCTGGAATTGATCTATTACCACACTAACATAATTCTGATATCTGTGCATTTTTATTTTAAATACCATAGGACGTAATATGTATGGATTTGTTTGTATGTAAAAGTACATGGTGTGTATGTATGAAACGGGAAGAGTTATTACCAGTTAAATAAATATAGAGTGTTATTATAAGCTATTGAAAAAAAATCATATAGGTCATAACTATTTTGAATACTTTTCTAACACATATATCATATTTATATAATACCCGGATACGTTCAAAGACTTATATTTTAATTTAATTAACTCTAATTAGCTCTTCTAGGTAATGGAGGTCCATGACAGCTGTAAAATAATAGCTGCTAAAGAAAACATTAAATGGGGCAAGAGCGCAAGTAACTTTAGGCTAATGTATGTACAATAACAAGTTTATAAAAAAAAAACATTAATAAAATAAACATCTGTTATGTTCGCTCGTATAACTAAATAAAGCCATTTTTTATATTAAAAAAACTATTTAAAAGATACTAATATTAAAAAAAACTTTTAAAGCCATTAATTATGTATTTAGGTCGTTACATTTCAAAATGGGCTAAATACAATTTTAATGGTTCATATAATGTGTTTAATTATTTTTAAGATTTCCTGTTTTTATACACCGAGAGCGAAGTTCAAAATTTGTCGGTTTTGAATTGAATTTAAATTTTCAAACTTAAAATATTAGGAACGGCTAAAATCGGATTTCGCTCATTTTAAAATGTAATGATCCATTTAAAAAATATTTACTCATAATATACGGGTAGGGTTTTTTTTGGTATCTCCTAAATCTAACAACTACTTATTTTAATGAGATTATAATGTTATTTAAATATCTTGAATTATGTTATACATTCCATACTTAGAGCCACAGTTTAGAACAAGTCTTCCCAATATTTAAGTTACCCTTAATAATTTTGGCTCACATGATTCAATTATCAAAAGAATCACTACTGACCCATAAATATTCACGTGATTATATATTTATTATTAGAAAGTACCTATATCTATATTATTTTAATATTACAAAGCTCAGAAGATTGTATGATCGTCTGTTTGTTTGAAGATGGTGATATCCGGAAGTATGAAGTTGCATTGGAAAAATATTATCACATCTTATAGACACAGGTTTATTGAGAAACCTTTACGAGGGTGTTACCATAAAACACGTCACACAACTTTTAATGCCCACTCACCGTTTTTATCACAGATAGTCACATTTATATGATCTCGGCAACTCTGACGTCATATATTTGTAATTTAGATATTATTGAATTAAAAAAAAACGCTCAAAATTATTCATATATTTCTATTTAAAATCTTTATTTATTTGTTGGTCGATTTATGAATCAACAACGGATTCATCATTTTGGGGTTTTTTTACAGACGATTTTTTTTCTAATTTTTAGTTTACAAATTATTAAACTGAAAAATACTATCAAAATTGTTCATATTTAAAAGCCCTCTTCATAAATCGACTATTTAACCTATTAACATTTTTTTTACAGTGACAATTGATATACAATGGACCCGCGGTCATTCAGCCCCTGTCTAATTCTGCACTCCTTGTAATTTGACATGTCTGTTATTACACATTGAATATTTTTAAATTTTTGACAATCTTCCCTAGTGTGGATTCTTATTTTGATTTTTATTCATAGTTTTTGACTATTTTAGTACATAAGTACATATTTTATTTCCTAATGTAAAGTTATTATTTTTTGTAAGATTGACTTGACGTTAATTTTATAATAAAACGTAAGTTATTGCGTTGTTCAGTTTATCATTGGATCTGTAATTGGTCGGATTATAAATACTCTTTCGGAAAAAGAAATCTGAACTATAAGAGGTCTTAGGCAGTACTCTATAATCCGACAAATTCGATAGATCGCCACTGCCGACAAAACGTTTGTCGGATTACCGCGGGTCCAATGTATTTAAGATTTATACATGTGACGTCACAAAGCTCAGCCCCTCTAATCACACAAGCTGTACTTTGTTAACCTCCTCCCACTTCTTAATGTATGACGTAATTTATGGATAACCCCGTAGAAGTGAAACAATTAATATACGTAGTGTAAATCAAAATCCAATATGTTTATACTCATACGCGACCAAAATACGTTCACAGTAATTCAAATTAAAATATAAATAAAACGCGAATGTACCCGCGGGTTACAGCTAGTAGTACCAAATATGTTTTTTCTGGGTTTATTTCTACACACAGAACAAAAGGCGGCTCGCTCATATCACGTATTTGGTTTTTTTGAAAAATTTAAAATGTGAAAAAGTGGTACACCATATTTTATACATATAAGAGTTACAATTTATGATAAACTACAAACTAAATAATACTCGATTTTTAGCCTGTAATTGAAATGCATACTCGACTACCCTGGATTTCTCAATAATACAAAAAAAAACGACTCACGATTCTACTAAACTCCTAAAACACTTACTAAATTCGAGTACTTCCCCTTAACAATCAACAACTATGACGTCACAGATCATAGACTAAAAATTCGTTCATTCATTCATTTATAATCTGTGAACGAAATTTTATGTGATATACAATTTTTAATCTGCGTAGTAAAATTTTAAATTCGCACATTTATGTTCGACTAGATTAAATTACTTTTCCTTGACTGGAAAACCAAATTAATGAAGGAAAAAAATACATACAATGATCTAGGCCCGACTTTTCTCGTAAATACCTATGGGTATTTTCTTGATACATTGCCTCGATACAACCCATATCCTGGCAGTTTACCGTTTCTTTGTTATTCTTACATGGACTTGAAGAATTTCACTTCACCGGTGAACAAGACGGGCACAACTTCACTTTGATCAGATCCAAACACGGCCCGTGGAATATATGACCACATTTGAACACCCACAAGCCGCCATCTTGGATCAGCACTTCATTTTTCAACTGCAATCCACATAACGGACAATCCGTTACATCCTTTCCGGCCAAGTCATTCAATAATTCAACCAGATCCGAATTGGGTATTATCTCTTCGGAAATCTGTAGACCCCAGTGTGTTGATTTAGCCGCTATTAGTATAGGTAGTGCCGTGTGTTTTAATATGCCTTTTGGAGTATCTCTGAGTAGTTTGTATATCTGAAAATTAAGTAATAAGTTATTTGTTTATGGCTACTGTGTGGGCCCATGGCTGTGTTTGCATTTATTATCATTTTTGGAATGCGGCTTGTGGTAGGAGTTCAATGGTAGAAATCGTCACGTAAGAAAAAACCGTTATACTCTCTCTCTCTCTCCATGCGAATTTCTCTCTCTGTCTATTGTGTATGAGTGTGTGAGTGTAAGTGTAATAAAATAAAATAAAGGTTAGAAGTGGGTAGAGTATAATTACATAACGAATGAAAAAAAAAAACAACGCTTATAGAGACCAAATTTGATGACATTTACATACATAATAAAAGTAATAGAAAATGAGACATTCCGGTAACGATGTAAACCAGCCATACTCAATCTGCGGCCCGCCGGGTCTTTGTAGTTGGCCCGCGTGATTATACTTTACTAGCGGGCCCGGCGGACGTTGTCCCGCTGTGACTATTAAAAAATCCTTGACAAATTATGTAATAATTATGTAAAACATTCCTCATGAGTCACTTTATCCACTGGTGAAAGCCGCGTGAAAATCTGTTGAGTAGTTTTTGAGTTTATCGCGAACAGACTGACTGACAGACGCGGTAGGGGACTTTGTTTTATACTACGTAATGATTTTAAATTTCGTGCCCATCAGAAAAACTATATAGTATGCTGAATAAATTAAATATATCCCAGATAACCCGATCGCAATGCGTTCCTTATGATATAAGGAATATTTGTACTTTGCGGCCTGTGACACCTAGTGTGTAACATGTTTGTGGCCTGTTTAAAAAAAACGTTGAGTACAACTGATGTGAACAGTTGTATAACCTCAATGCTGAAAATGTCCATATTTCATTAAAACTTATTTGCTTTTTAAATTAATAAATATACTATTTTTTTATGTAAATTATAAGTCGCTATTTTATATCTGATTTTCAATTTATGAATATTTTTCCAAAAACATTTTTTTTCTTTTATTTGATTCCTAAATACTAATAAAACGAAAATACTTTCTAACGGCCCTCAAAAACCGATCCCTATACAAGGAAAGTCTATGGAGTACGTCAACAAAACTATACATACCTTGGAAAAATGATCTCATTTGACAAAAAGAATGATGAAAATGAAATAATGGACAGAATAATCGATGCAACTTGGAAAACATACTGGATGAATAAAGAACTAACTAACTAAAGACTAAAGAAACGAATCAAAGGGAACTACAGCCTAAAACTTAAAAGATAATCATGGATACTAATATTGGTCATTGACCAAGAAATCAAAATGAAAACTTGTTAACTGTCAACACGCAATGGAACAAAGTGTTTTAAAATTTAATTAGGAATGAATGCATACGAAGCAGAACCAAAGTGATAGATGCACTCCTACAGATTCTTAAACTCAAATGGAGATGGGCGGGCCACATAGCAAGATGTCAGGACAATACATGGGCTATTCAAACAACAAAGTGGCCTGGACCTCTTGGAAAAGAACGGTAGGATGGCAAAAGAGATGGCGAGGATGACATTGTTCAAATAGCAGGCAAAAACTGGAATTAGTATTGCCAGGGAGAAATAAAATGGAAACACATGGAGGAGGCTTTTACCCTAACAGGGGCCATACAATAAAACCATAATCGTAATAAAATAGTTGTCAAAATAAAATCGGCTGAGTGCCTTAAGCGCTCGCCTTAGTAGTCCGGTGAAGCTGTTAAGACCTTGCTTGGTCAATAGCGTAGTCATTTCGAAAAAAAAAAAAAAAAAACCATAATCAACACTAATATAACTAACATTGATATAAAGGATTAATACTACCCTACTAACTAAAAGTGTAGAAAATAAGAAACACTTGTGTGGCTTATTAAAACTTAAATTCAGCAGTAATCCGATACTAGTTTGTCAATCAGAGATTTTGTTCTGTGCGTGATATATTTCCAAAAATGTTCTGTATGTTATATATGTATCATTATGAATTGCTACTCAGATTAATCCCCAAAAATAATGACAAACAACTCACCTCGTTCCTCGCATCAGCATAATTATATGCATAGTAAAGAGCATCCGTTAACTGTGTCACTAGAGTCGAATCGTACTTCTCAAACATTGTCACCAGCAAGCACGTATGATAAAACTTCAACGTCAACAATCCCGAGTCGATGAGCTTTGCGTGCACCTCCATAACTTTGATCGCTTTCCTCCCACCGATAGACTTTATCATGAGCCTTCCCAAATCATCCCAACTGAGCATATCTCTCACCGATATATTATCAAATTTTCTCGCACAATTCAAACATATATTCGCATGCAACGTAGCATACAACTGTACCGTAGTATGCCAAGTGTCTATTGTAAACTGCGGCAGGAAAGTATGCAGTAAATTCTCATCGAGCATCTGAAGCAGTAGCCTCAATATTTTAAGTAGGTCCTCGTTCCTTCTCAGGTAAAGTATTTTACACCATAAGTACGGCATTTTCCTGCATACATCGTAGCACTGGTCTTTCGTTTGACTCGACCACTGTCTTTCTATGAATCTGTTGATTAAATCCGAGAAAACTGGTTTTTGATTAGTCCTCAAATACGGTAGGGGGAAACCGCATTTACATCCCATGTTTAGTAATTTCTGGATTTTCATATTAACGACTATACAAGAGTCCACAAAATACTTATACAGGACTTCATTCTCAATTATACTGTCCAAGTAATCGTTTGTCTTCTCTGCAATGTTAAGGTAGCTTAAGAAGATGTTGTTTGCTACAAATTTCGACTCCTCTGATGCACCAATTGAAGCGCAATATCTTTCTAAATGTAACATAATATCATAGATCTCCTTAATATCACAGGTGTAGTCTTCAATTATTGAAATTAAAGTTGTTTTATCACTATCTGTATCAATTAGACTTAGTCTAAAATATTGGTACAATGACCTGCATAGTTTGTCTCTCTCTAAACTATTGTTGTCTATTTCTATGGTCTTTTGACTAGGTTCTTTGTAAATAATATCACTGTCTAGCTTCGTTGGGGAGACTTCTATGGTTAGGATCTCCCGTTGAGCTATTTTCGGTGGATTAATCACTTGTACTTCTTGTTTCTCTATATTTAAGTATTTCATTTTTTCTTCGAAATCCTCCCATTTCTCTTTTAAAATCTTTTTACTGGTATTAAGTTTATCAGACATGGTCATACTCAGATCCTTTAGCGTCTGCATAGCCTCTGGTGGTATTGTAACGAATCTATAATCGTCATTCTTTGAAATCTCTATACCATCATCCAATAGTGAAGATTGTGCATTATATGTATTATCGACAACATAAATACCAGACTTCATTTGAGTTGCGTCGTTTACTTTTAATTTATCAAACATTTCCAGAACAGACTCGATTTTAATAAGATGTTCTTTATTTTGTACTTTATTACTGAGTCCAGCTAAAATGTGTAATTTTGCTGACAAATCATTAGAGAGCAAATAATCACTGTACAAAGTACACACTTCAGTGCAAAGATTGTATTTCTCATCAACATAACACTTAATCAAAAACTTATCTAATTTCATAAACTTTAAATTAATGAGAGAGCCACTATGTAACCATATATAAATCATATCATGGTACACTTTACAATCAAGAATATCTTTATATTTATCCAACCATATTGTATGGTCAACATTTTCAACATTGAGAAAATAGACTGCGTCTTTTTTATATGCAAATATGACACCATTCACTGAATATATTTTGGCAAAGTTAACAGAACGACCTTCTTCGTCGTTCTTTACTTCTTCTAGAGGAAAACATTCATTTTCATATGAGCTGACACTGACAACAGTACTCGATTTATTTCCCAAGACTTGTTTGAACTGATGTGTTCTTTTTACAGTACCATCAACTGATGCTTCCCACAGTCTCGAGGAAGGCCTTGCACAGAATATGGAGGTGTTTTTGAGTTCTTTGCCAACAGTAAAATCTACATCGTCACTAGCAATGTTGTAAGTACGTGCTTCCGAATAATCTTTCACACTGACAACTGGTAACTCTGAATTTTTCTCTTTGTCAACGAAGCAAGCTCCAAATTCACCGTCTCGCATTTTTTGACCAATCTGCCTATATTGTTCTTCAATTGTATCACAGATGTAGCAACGAGTCAGAGTGGACACTACTAACATGTCGAACTTTACATCTATCTGACATACCCGTGAATCAAGATTCATTATTATTTGAGATGCGCTTTGGAACATTGTTTTCGCCTGAAATTGAATAACATTAATTCACGATATTGATCTAGTGGTCAGTTTATGTAACAGGACAAGGAAAGTCGCATATTCCTAGTAAATGCGAATTAATCATCAAACACATCACTGTTAATTTTCATCATTACATAGTATAAAACAAAGTCCCCTACAGCGTCTGTCTGTCTGTTCGCGATAAACTCAAAAACTACTGGACGGATCTTTATGCGGTTTTCACCAGTGGATAAAGTGATTCACGAGGAACGTTTTGGTATATAATTTGTCCAGGATTTTTTTATAATCAGGGCGGGACAACGTCTGCCGGGCCTGCTAGTATGAAATAAAACGTAATTTGACATATGAACTTGTGTAGCTGCTATTCTTTATTTTATTCAAAACAGTTGTAAATTATAATTCACAGATTATATACATCTGTTCAGTTGAGGAGGTAATTAAAATCTATAAATCGCTCGCATATATAACAACTTAATAAATGGAAAAGCTACAAATTGTTATAAAAAAATTAAGTAATAAATCGAAAATTAATGCAGCTGCTGTGTGATGTACTTAAAATATAGCAGTTTTTGGTTTATCACCTGTGAAATAGCAGTAACTAAATTTATTGCTATACAGTTATATTCAGTTGCTGTAATTTTCATAGCTGATGCCAAAAAATCCTATGTTATCTGGTCCAGTAAGTAAGCAATATTTATAGTGCACTACTAATATGTTGTGATTATACAATGTCCACAGATAAATTATTTCACAGAAGTTTTCTAAATTTTAGCAAATGTCTTATCAGTATTACAATAGATTTATTGGGAAATCTACTCAATAAATTAATGTTTTAGATAACTTAACACTATGATCTGAAAAAGTGTATATACCTAAAACTAATCGTAACGAAAATGCTGACTTACAATAAAGCTCTGTAATTGGAGAACAGCTATCCTGCCGATGTCATCACCACTAAACAATGTATTATTGCTCCAGGCCATTGCTGTGACTTCATTCCCTTGATGCTTTTTTGACGAAACAATGGAATTGGCCGCACTGAGTGACTGATTACATTCTGTGACTTTGACCACTCCTCTGCCATTTGCGAAAGCAATATGTTTCTCATCATGAGATATTAACAATCTAGTGATAGCACCATCCTGAAATATCATGAACAGAACTTAGATTAATATATATAAAATTAAAGTCACCGCTGTTTTTCCTGATTAATCTCCAAATGGCTGATCCCATTTTAACGAAAACTCTTACTGACAAACTGAAGTTTTTTCTTAGTATCTATGCTAAATATCACAATTTATTTATTTATGATCCTGCTGAGGTTTTGTGAAAGAAAAAAGTCTTACATCTGCTTAGTATTCGTTTTCGAACAAATTCTTTCTGACAAACATGGCAATTATGTTTTTGTATAGGAGCTCAGCAATATATTTAACCAAGGTACCGTGGATTTCGTCAATGGTGATTAAAGGAGTTTAGCAATTAGAACAAAATTACAATAAAAAATCAAAATCACAGCACTATTAACCAGTCACACATAAAAAAGGAAAATGAAATAGCAGGTATAACTTATTACAAAAGAACAATTACTATAGGTATGTAAATAATTGAACATAACTATTATAGGAAAACTTGCTGAAAGTAAAAGACAAAAGTTACACTGAACTGATTAAACAGGATTCCTATTCTCAGTTGAGCCATATCCCAGATCATTCCGAGATCTAGTAATTCAACAGTATGATAGTGACTATACAGTAATCAGTACATCACTATCATCAGGCACAACAATCAACAGTATTCAATACGTATTTTAGTTTTTTTTTTTAAATAAAAGGGTAGATGGGATATGTTTAAATGATTATCTGATTATCTATGGCTTATTATTTCTTAGGGGTTCACTTTCGTCTAATCTACGCCCTCAAGTATGGCACAAGTTTAAACCAATGAGAATTTAGATTGAATAAAGGTGGTTGGCGGTAGGACCATGTAAAGTAACATGGATGTTAAGGAATGTCCGGGAACCACAATAAGCCCCCACACACCCGCACTCGTGACGTACGCCCAAATTTATAAAATCCCCAATTCACCACACAACAACAAAACACACACACACCACCCCGCACCACAACGGAACGCCAGCCGAAGGAGTGGTAAAAAATCACGACGGCTACGCATCACCGACCCCCCGAATTAAATGGGCCCAGCCCCGTCGGGCCCAGCGGCGGCCCCCCCAGAGCCACGGCCCCCCCCCAGGGCGCCAGACTAACCAATTTTTTACCACTCCCCCGCGCCCGACAGCCCGCCCCGAGGCGGCGGGGGCGCCCCCCGGGCGGAGACGCGGCCGAATAAACCGCCCGGCGGCGCCCCCGCCCCCCCCGGAGGCGCTGAACAACACGCGAGGGGCACCACCCAACCCCGGGGGGGCGCCCCCCCCGCGGGGGCCGGCCGAAAGCGCCCCGCCCGGGGTGGGCCGACAAGAAATTTTTAACTCATGCAAAATAAAAATAGTAAGGACTCGGAATATGAAGAATACAGGACATGATGTTTTATTAATTTAGACCCTGAAAAAATTACTCAGCTATATAATATACCCGAGGTATATACCTCTTTCAGTAAATTCTATAGAATTTACAAATTTTCAATGTCTAAAAGACCCACCTTATTTGGTAGCAGTTGTATGAATTCACAAGGATTTCTGTTGAAAACGTAGATGCCACCACTAGTTGCACCAAACGCTATTAAAGTTCTGGATACATCGAAACATGTGTACTGAAATGAATAATTAATGGAAACCATATAGTTTGATTATGTTATAACATGAAAATTATCCAGCAAAATCACTCCAATGTGTTAAAATTTATTGCAAGGATAAATAAATTTCTCTTTTAGTAAACCACAAGGTCTTCTGTCAGAGTAATGTAATGTATACTATATGTAATTAAGTAATTAATATGCCTGCTATAGTAAATTATAAGAAACCACTGCTTTATAATGATTTCTTTAAAACACTTGTTACTAAATGCTACAGACACTCAATACAGTCATAATACACCTACCTAAATCACAGCTGTTTTTTTTTATAAATATAATTGAAATGTTAAAGTCCAATATACATGCAGAGCCATATAAATATGTTGCCACTAATCACTATAAATATGTTAAAACAACCTAAACTAAATATAGTAAATCTCCTGTTATCTATTTATTGTGACAGTTCAGCCACACAGTCAATAGTTTTTACTTCACACATTTTAAACAGACACAAATGCGTTAGTAATTATAATAAAGTGGGTTTGCAGGTTTCATTATTTTGTCAAAGTTATCTTCTCAATGTAAATGATCACTCCAGCCAATTACATATTCAAACTCTGAGAAATACTACATAAATACATAACATTTCTTAAGTTCAGGGATCCTCACAATGTTTCCTTCTCTTTTAGTTCAAATCAAATCAAAAATACCTTATTCAGTTTAGGTCCTACTAAGGCACTATGAACGTCAAAACGACCACTAGTTCAGAAAACAACCCGGTCATCGAGAGGAACCGGCAAGAAACTCGACTGGGTATGTCTGTTTAACATATATATTTCTGATACATCACACAATCGTTTTTAGTGGATGCAAAGAGAGGAGTCACTTCCAGACGTCACCATCGTTCACATATTGAACCACTCTATAATAACCTTTGAAACCAAAACCCGCTTGACGTGGCTCTTAAACTTATAGTCCTGCAAATCGGTAACATATTTTCGAACTTTAATGTAAAACCTGACACTATTACCTAAAGAAACGATTACTGGTCATGCTAAGTCTGAAACATAGGACGACCAGTTTGTTACGGTTTCTAGAATTCAGCTTATGCCAGTCTTTTACTGACTGCAGTTTTATAAAGTTTTTACATGCATACATTAAATAAAGTTGATAGTGTTTTCTAATTTAGATTAGTAAATATATACAAATTCTGCAAATTACCAGTGTTCAAACCAGCAGACAACATATCAATTTTTCACAGAACAAACCACTCAACAGAGGAAAGGTTACATTCACTAACAAAATTAAAACAATGTAATAAATACATATGAAGGATAAACTGTAACATGACCACACTTGACATAAATTCCTATAATATTTTGTCCAGGCCCATCTCGATTGCGCTAACATACTTGGAAATTCTGCTCACATGTACTTTAGGCAAGTAAATATATTGAAAGTCAAGTTTTATATATTTATTTACTTATTTATATTTGAAGAGGCTAGTGAGTAAATGTTCATTTGCATCCATAATTCAGCTAAACTTTGGTTATCAATATACATTAAGCTCTGGTTATAGTAACAATTCAACTATTTAAATGAATAATTCTTTGTTATAATGTAATAATAATGTCTGGAATTGACTCCTCTCTGTGCATTCACTAAAAACGGTATTGTAACGTATAATGTATTCCAAGTATATATATGTTAAAAATATGTACCCCGATCTATATTTCTTGCCGGTTCTTCTCGATGACTGGGTTGTTTTCCGAATCGGTGGTAGTTTTGACGTTCATAAGCACCTTATTAGGGCCTAAACTGAATAAAGTATTTTTGTTTTGATTGGTAATGACATTGAGATAATTTAATAAATTAAATGTACTCATACTTATTTCAACAAAATATAATAAAGGAATAACTCTAAATACAAATACTAGAAATATTTTTATTTTTAATTCCTTAAAATTCCAATGACAATTATGTTAAAAAACAACATACTTAAAAATGTATCTATGGCTTCTGCTATTTTTTGAGAAGACAGTACAGATTTTTAGTGGCTTTATTTATTTCATTAATCACAGAAATAAATTATTAATAAATAAAATAGTGTTGGTTCATACTATGACTTCTTTAAAATGAATTCATCATATGAAAGGTGTACCAATTTACTTCAGAACAATTGAACTGAAAAATATTTTACTTTAGATCACTCTTCTATTATTATATATGTAATTATGTATATAAATATATTGGTTCTTGATACCATTTCAGTTATCATCTAACATTTGTTTGAAAAAAAAAAGATTTTCATTTAGCACTCTCTCTTCACATTTCCAAGGCTGGCAAAACATCATGTCAATTATGTGTATTCAATGGAATTATCAGAAACATCTGGTAATATACGGATGTATTCACTATATGTATTGTGTTATAAACACACATTGTTTGTTCAATTGTCATTTAATCCATATTTCAAGGTAAAACTTTGTCTTAATGTATCTCTCTTATTTTATAAATGACAGTATTCATTGACGAATTCATAGATTTACGTTTCAAAACCGATTTTAAAAACATGAAAATATGCAGATTTCAACTAATGTCAAAAATTTTCTAGTGTCGGTAACACCCTCACTTTTTTATATCTATTTCAACAGTTATACTAGTTAAATATATCATTAAAAACGCAGTAATTATGTTTATATTTAGATTATAATACAAGAAAATAGTTTTGAACGAGATCCAAAATAAAAATAAAGTGCCACCAACCTTTATCCTTTGTGCCGTTTTCAGTGGATAATTTATAGATTCCGTGATATCAGGGAGCTCCAATATTACAAAGGGTGGTGGTTTTGAGCAACACATGGTTATATTATCATTTTACTTTATATAAATTCAAAATTCCGCACTCACTACAATGTGAAAAACGGTAACGTATAACCACAGAACGAATAACTGAATGAAAAGGATTGAATACTATTGAATTTAAATCATTCAATTTGAGTGATAGATTAAAAAACACCTATACCAAAATATAATCATATTGACAGCTAATTATTAAGTCCACGAAATTATTCCATTTTAAATTATATATTTTAGTTCAAATACTGAATTTGGGTTGCGTTTTTTTTTTTGTTATAACGGAATTACCGCTAGTTAGGTAAAATTAATAACATACACCAACATAAGAAAAACCCATACTTGATAATGAATATGAAGTACACACACTTTAGTATTAATTTTTAATAAAAACTTTCTATTTCCATAAAAAGCAATTTTAAATTAGCAAAATAAAACCCAAAAGTAAGTAAAATAGTGTTGCTACCCAAACCACGTAACCCATATTTTACAACTTTTTAACCCCCTCCCGCCCCTCAGTGAAAATTCGTGGTACATTATGAGACCTCACCCTCCCCCTCTAGTTTTCACTGGTAATTAATAATTACGATTTTGAATCATTTTTTGCAAACAAAAAGTTAAGAAGAAATATATTTGAATCTTATTTATTATTACAGTGTTTGCTGCGTGACGCCAAAAGCCCATGCATACTTATAGTTACCAGTGAAAAGGTATATTACATACCTATGCCAATAAAAACCAAACTGGCTGAGAAACATGTGATCTGCGACTTTCTTTTTTACTGGCTAAGTTGCGTATATTATTTTTCAGCTCGAAGTAACTGGGAAGTGATAACTTCGTTTAGCGCTGCACCCAGAAGGTGGCCATTTTTCGGTCGGAGTATAAAAAAATATTGTCAAGGAGGAAAAAGTAATGTAAAAACATATTGCACTCATACAGGGACATAATTTACAAATTTCTGTTTTCTTTCTTTCTGTATTGCCTGCTTTGACAAGGAATCCTTGTAACATTTAATTAACACAATGTACATTCGATAGTACGACATTATCGTATCGGCACAAACTCTCGTCGATTTGCTGTGGTTTGGGTACGATCTCTATATTTATCTTCTATTCTATACATATAATAAAAATGAAGTGTCTGTATGTAATATCAAAATAAAATTTTTGACTGATTGGGTATGAAATTATACAGGCTTCTGAAAATAAAAATGCAATTTTTAAAATTTTTGTCGGTCAGTCTGTCTGTCTGTCTGTCTGTTTGTTCCGGGTAATCTCCAAAACGGCTGGACCGATTTTAAAGGGAATTTCACTGGTAGATAGAAAAAATTACAGCGGGCTACTTAGGCTACTTTAAATTAGACTAGTTGTTAACCGCAACTTCGTCCGCAATGCTATCTTCAAAACGGTTGGACCGATTTCCACGGGACTTTCAATGGCAGATAGCTGACCTTATAAAAAATAATTTAAGCAATTTTCATTTATACTAGCTGTTAACCGTGACTTCGCCCGCAGTGCTATCTCCAAAATGGTTTGACCGATCTTCACGAGACTTTCACTGGCAGATAGCTGATCTTATAAAAAGTAATTTAGGCAATTTTAATTTATATTAGCTGTTAACCGTGGCTTCGCCTGCAGTACTATCTCCAAAACGGTTCGATCGTTTTTTACAGGACTTTCACTGGCAGATAGCGGACATTATAAAAAGTCATTTAATCTATTTTAATTTAGACTAGCTGTTAACCGTGGCTTCGCCCGCAATGCTATGTCTAAAACGGTTTGACCAATAATCACGGGACGTTCACTGGCAGATAACTGGCCTTATAGGAAGTAATTTAAGTTATTTTTTTTAGACTTGCTGTTACCCGCGACGTCGACCGCATGAAATTTAGCAAAAGTATGTTGCTCACTGTAAACATGTACATAAGATGTGTGTTGTACTGGACTCCAAGAATAAATATAATTGAAATTCATGTCTGTATCTATGTATGTAATTTGAATTATATTGTCTCTTCGGTCATTTTGATTTACTTACCGCACTTTAGTCTACATAACCCAGCAATCATAGTAACATATAAGAATATTGTATCCAAGTCAATGAGCACTATTTTGATTTTAATTGTTGAATATTAAAAACTGCTCAGACAGATATAAAGTTTTATATCTTGAATTATTTTAACGCAAGATTTCAAGACGTCAGCTCATCCATTGTTTTTACTCAACATTGTAATTATTAATAGTAATTTTGAAGATATAAGGGATTTTTTTTATAATATATAAGTTCATAAACGTATTAATTATTGACAATATGGGCATATTATATATTTTAATAACATCTTTAAGTCATTGTTTCATTAGTTCTTTATACTGTGTAAGTGAGCACTGAGTAAGTTATATGGAGGGTTAAGGTTCCAAATATGTTGCTGATGATAAAACTCATTTGACACACTGTTAGGATTTATATATCTAAGGTATACGTTACATGTCACTGTAGGTGGCGTGTGTGTCATACTTACAATTGTTTTTAAAGAGCATTTTTATAACTGTTCATGGTCTCATAGTTTTATATATCTTTAATACAATTTTAAAAAACGCGTGCGGAGCTGCGGGTACAGCTAGTAATAAATAAATTTGAAATGAAAGTCTTTTGTGGTAGTTGAATTTGCAAAGTAAGTCGGAGCAAAACGGTCGAACGAAAACGTTTCTTACGAATGCTGCTTTAACGATGAGAGATATATGATTGAGTTTTAGAGAAAAGTTGTAGAGCTTGATAATGCCTACAAAAAACTCGACAGCATCCGTATTATAACAAAAACGTTAATGAATACTTGCTTTAAAAGAGTTTAATTAAAAAAGAGTATCTTACCTTTGTTTATAGATGAGCATTATTTAAATTCTAAATATTCTCTAATACTTGTCCAAGTTGACAGTTCTTAGATTATTGTTGTGATTAATTGTATTTCTATTTGCCGGCGAAAGATTTTTCGTAATAAGTTGTGATTTTCGTGGGTATAATTAATTTGGAAGAATTAAATAAATTACATAATTTTAGAGAAACACAAGTAAATCGTAACTACTACTATATAACACTATTGACATTTGACAATTTATAAATCTGACATTATAGTGTTATTTAGCCCCACACACTTTGACGTAATACAATAATCTTATAAATTGCTTATTTTAATAATTACATCATTTTCTTTTAACTAAAATGTTACAATAATGATAACCAATTTAACTTAAAATAAGTAAATTTTCTTGACAAAAATCTGAATAAAAATATTATTCATGAATTGAAATTGTTCGCAAAAAATCTATATGTAATGGAACGTTTTTGAATGATGAGATTGAATTGAACGAATGCAATTCAGAGTTGCTTGCATAAAAAACTTAAACCAGATGTTTAGCTAGACATCGCTAAAACACGCTTTTGTAATAAAGTATTTTAAGTATGAGTTCAATGACGTTTCAAATTTTCGACAGTGCTTAGTAAAACTTGTATTAACTCTTCTTCATTTTTGTTTTGGTAATATCACCGTAAATGTCTAACTTTTATATTTAAGTCACAAAAAGTAGTTTTTTTTTTAAATTAAAAAAGAATTTAAATCTAATGACATAATAATTGAGCCACAGCAACGCATGGCCGGGTCAGCTAGTATAAACATACGACCATAATAAAAATCAAAATTGATATCTTGAAAAAATTGAAAAGTTTCTTGAAACAATATATTTAGACGTAAATAGGTGATCGTTGACTGGTAATTGATAGTTATCATTCTAGTTAGAGCTATCAATGGTCGGAAGCAATGCAAGGTTCGACTGTGGAAGCACCATCAACATATTTATGTCAAGGTTAATTTAACATAATGCACTGGCACATAAGCTGCTCTAACACAATTCTCATGAGTAGCAACATATTACGATTGTCCACAGGATTGTGTGTTTTGATTTTAGTTGTATTTAGCTATATGTTGTAGTGACCACTTAACATCAGGTAGACTCCGCGCTTTTAGACGGCGTGTAAAACCTAACTGTAATTATGTCATGACGATTTACTTTACAGAAAGGTCCGATTTATTCTAAAATTCGGTTGACGCTATTGTTAAGATTTATTATTAAGTTATTGTGATATTATAAAGATAATCTATTTAGCATCGTAAGGCGTAGTCGAATAAGTGTTGTCGTTCATCAAGAAGGAATATCAAAATAAAACTATTTATAAATAATATTCATCACGAAGTTGATTGAGTTTTAAATAAAATTAATTTGTTAAATATATTTCTGAATCTTTCTTTTGGCTCACAAATATTCTTAGAAAAAAGTGTGGTCTGACGTTTAAATGTCATACTATAATATGTAAAACTAAATACTTTTAGTAATGAAAGCTCATTAGTCTAGCCATCCTAAGAGATTCCCTCGAAATGAGAAATATTAATAATATTAGAAATATAATATTAAACCTCTATTTAGCCAATCTAAAAGTTGACTCAAAATTCTCATGAAATCACGTGTCCGCGTCTTAAGATAACCAAGGTTAAAGGTGAGGTTTTATCGTGAACACAGTACTTTAGCAGCGATGCTTGTTCAAACAAACAGACAGACATTTCTACAAATAATTAAAATGTATTTTATTGTAATGTAAATTATTTTATTATTTATTCGAAGGTAGAGCCACGCTGGAGCTATTACTGGTTTCAGTATGAATGGGCCGGCTCGCCCGGGGTAGTGCCACCCTCTCCCAGAAAACCGACGTCAAGTAACAATGCTTGCATTGCTGCGTTTCATTCGGCCAGTGAGAACGCCGGAGGCCCACCTCCCTTCCCCTTCCTCTTCTCGCCTTCCCCTTCCCTTCCTCCCCTCTCCAACACAGGCTGGCAACGCACTTGCGACTCCCCTGGTGTTGCAAGTGTCTATGGACGGTGGTGATCACTTAACACCAGGTGACCCAACTGTCCGCTTGCCTCCTATGACATAAAAAAACAAACTCTGCAACAATTTTTTTCACAAAAATCTAAAACGTTCAGACACTTTAGATTTACATTCTTATATGTATAGAAGAATATAGACAAAGCCACCTACTACTTTACGGTTTCTTTCTTTCTCACGCCCTCTTTTAATATTCATTTTATTTGGACCTATTTACACGGTCCTATCAGCCCCATAAAGTGTTTATGGAAGATTTAAAATAAGAAATATCCAGTATCGTAAAAAATGTTAGTACTTGTCCTTATATTAATAGTATTTTTAATTCATAATAGAGGATTTTACTTTTTACCTTTTACATCTTAGTATCGAGTTAATAATTATGAACTCGCCAAAATATTAGTTGAGAAAACAGCTAAGAATCCAAAAATACATATGTAGCTACCGAGAATGTCACCCTCTCTGGTAGACTGGCTGAAACTTTTGTAAATATTGTAAATAGAATGTCGTTCAAACAATTGAACAAATAAATGAAATGTCGCATCTCTGTATAAATTACCTTTTATGATCATTTTAATAAACAGTCTATTTTACGCTCTCCAAGTGTTATTATTACGCTGTCCGTGTTAGTTTGGAATGTTCTAGTAGTAAGTCGAAACACCTACACATATAAGCGCCATCTAGTGATAACGCCGTAACAAAAATAAAATTACTTTTGCAGTAGATATCAAAGCGGAGGTTTTAGCGGGATCTTGGAATATCATGTAGTGGTTTTTATATGTATACTAGTTGACCCGCACAGCTTCGTCTGCACCAAATCGGTTATTACCGGTACCAATTTTATTTTCACACGCGAAAAATCTTAAAAACCTAGAACCTGATTATAGCGACATCAACCGGGTCCAATTGTGATTCCAAACTAAATATATTGGCAAGAAATGTCTTTCCGGTATCCCCTGGGTTGTTCCTCTGGCCCTCACCTCCGCGCCCCATTTACTATCGCCGCAACAACGCAATAATTTTACCGGCTTGTAATTTTTATTTCCCGTTGTCTTCTAACCAACTTCATCAATTAACATGCTGTAAAAAGTACACTTTATCTCCATAAAATTTTCATTTTGATTTAGTTATTTATTTTAATAAGAATTTGTAATGTATACATAAAACCTGTATCTAATAACTTAATAGTTAAGAGTAATTTGTAATTTTAATATTTATTTTCTTTTTCACATAAAAACAATTTTTTAGGCCGAGACATTAAACTCAGAAATATGGTGTCACGTATTTTTTTGTAAAGGTAACAATAATTAATTTTCTATGGATTTTATTCTTTTATTTCAAATCATTCCAGCAACGCACGCCATTTTATAGAATTTTGATTATCATAATTACATGTATTGCGATCAATTATTGAAAATATATATTTACCAAAATAAAAAGTAATATAATATACCTTTCTAATAGTGATAGAATTTTCAAAATCCGGGTAGTAGGTAGTACCAGAGATTACCCAAAGTCACAAACTTCAACTTCAACTTTTACACAGATATGCATTCTACCAGTGTCAAGTCAGTCACGGGAGAATTACTTTATAAGTAGTATTAAATTTAAATTTTTAGTTCTTCCAGATTAGGCCACTGAAATACACAAAGACAAACATAACACCTATATGCATCATGCCTTAAATAAATATGTTTATTTACATAATACTTACTGTTAGTTATTGTGTTATGCTAAAGTTTAATTTTGTTAAAATTTATAAAATTAGCCAGAGTATTGTCAAAAGGAGAAAATACACACCGTCGTGCGTTTGTTAAAATCAGACGAACGTAGTATATTGTTAAGTAATATATCATACAATACGATACTAAATTGGGGCAATTGAAAAAAATGTGTTCCAGAGTGCCTTCATCCAAACCACATTCACATATTCAATTGTTCCTGACCTGAGCTGTGCAAGATGCACTGGAGAGCACAAATAACTAATTTTATTTACTTGAAACATATCAATTGAAAATTGTCAAAATAATATTTAAATGTAGTGTCAAAAGTTCCAATAAGAATAAAAAACCGTTTCTTTAAGCCAAACAATTTCATTAATATATAAAAAAAAAAAAATTATACATATATAGATTTTTTTGGGCCAGGACAACTCTCGGACGTCCCCAGAATACGTTCCTAAATTATTATCACAATCTGGTCAGTAGTTTCGGCACGCATAGAGGACAAACATACAGACTTTGATTTTATCATTACATAGTATAAAACAAAGTCCCCTACCGCGTCTGTCTGTCTGTCTGTTCGCGATAAACTCAAAAACTACTGAACGGATTTTCATCCGGTTTTCACCATTGGATAAAGTGATTCGTGAGGAACGTTTTGGTATACAATTTGTCAATGACTTATTTTTAATCTACGACAACGTCTGCCGGTCCCGCTAGTAAAGATATATAAAGATATGTATTATTTGGCTTAATATTTTGTAATATTGGTGGTATATTACGTAATATAGTTTGGTTGTTATGGAAATGAAATGGATGAGAAGTAAAACCAACGAGCATGGATTCTAACTTGATACAAAAACTCCCCGGAAACTTCTAACAAGACGGCCGTCATCTTGTTAGTTCATTGAAATGATCGCAAGATACTTATAAACTTGTACTTACTCAACAACGACAGTAATAATGTACTAGAAGATCGGTTGCCAATAATAAAATAAAAATATATCAAAGCAGTGCAAAAACCGATAACGCTCCCGCGTTCTACACAAACTTCCCTGGGTTATTTAATTCGTTAGTCGTATTATTACGGTAATAATGTTGTTTTTTGATAGATAGTAGCTTGTTATTGTCACTAGTAACAGGAAATGGAAAACACATAATTAGTAAACTTTTATCTTCAATTCTATATTTATTGTTTTCTGTTATTGCTAAAACAAAAATAAGGATATCTATACAAACCTAATTAACTATATATATATTAGACTGATTAAAAATAATCGACTACTTTGTTGTCTTAAATATAACGAAAATATTGTTGGAAATGATGAAAAAAAAATCATGTGAAAGCCACTGCCCTTAATATTAATATTACGATATTCCCTATGGTAAACTTCAATTTCCCGTATGATTAACACGGGAAAGCTTATTTTTTTTCTGTGTTTAGAATCTTATAACTCTTTAATGGTTCGTCAAAAAGGATAGACTAAATCATTTTCTTGTCTAAAATTGAACGCTCTATAAAAAACTATGTTATAATTTTTTGATACACCGACGCGTTTATCAAAATTAACAAACATATAATGGACTGCACAGTCTCAATAACAAAATATCAATATATGATGTACACAGGCCCTTATACTATGCTGTTGCTAGTCTAACGCAATGTCACGCTTACTAGCATGTTATGACGCGAAATTATAAATTTATCTCCTCTCAAAAAAATACCGCTCAACGCACCTAAAGAAGTTTTTACTTCAAAAATATTGAGGATAAAATGTTATATATTATTTTGAGTACTAAAAATGTCTATGTTATTATTTTTTACTAGCTACTGCCCGCGACTTCGTCCGCCTGGAAAAGTTACTTTGGGTTAGCGCTGACACACAGCGGAAGCTCTCAAATGGAAAAAAAAACCCGGTTTTGAAACGTTCGTCAACGGTGCTCAGTTCCTATTGGTCTTAGCATAGCGTAGCGATTACATATAACCTATAACCTTCCTCGATAAATGAGTTATCTAAAACTGAAAGAATTTTTCAAATCGGACCAGAGCTGTTCCTGAAATTAGCGCGTTCAACCAATCAAAACCTCCAGCTATATAATATTAGTATAGACTAGCTGTACCCGCAGCTCCGCATGCGTTTTTTTAAATCGTATTATAGAATTATAAAATTGTGAGATTTGGTACAATTATAGAAATGCTCTTTAAAAGCAATTGTAAGTACGACACGCACGCCACCTACAGTAACATGTAACGTGTACATTAGATTTATAAATACTAACAGCGTGTCAAATGAGGTTTGTCATCAACAACATATTTGGAACCTTAATCCACAATATAACTACCTCAATGTTCACTTACATTGTATACGGAACTAATGAAACAATAACTTAAAATATTATTATAAAAATTTACATTAACATTACATTTAATATACATTGTCATTATAATTAAGATTTTGTGACTATACAAAAAATAAACGTTTGTCTGTTCCGCAAGAAATTGAATTATGGAACTCTTTACGGAATACGTGTATAATCAAAGATCCTATTAGGAAGATTTCTATATCATTAAAGTTATTAATAATTATAAAGTTGAATTGTAAACAATAAGCTGATGAATTATTTCTCTTATTAAAAATAAAGAATAAGTTGAAATCTAGCTAAATTTCATGCTGACAAAGTCGCGGGTAACAGCTAGTCTAAAATAGAATAGCCTCAATTACTTTTTATAAGGTTCGCTATCTACCAGCGAAAGTCCCGTGAAAATTGGTCTAACCATTTTGGTAACAGCACAGCGGGCGAAGCCACGGTTAACAGCTAGTCTAAATTAAAATAAATTAAATTACTTTTTATAAGGTGCGCTATCTGCCAGTGAAAGTTCCGTGAAAATCGGTCTAAGCGTTTTGGAGAAAGTACTATGGGCGAAGCCATGGTTAATAGCTAGTATAAACTAAAATTTCTTGAATTACTTTTTATAAGATCAGCTATCTGCCAGTGAAAGTCTCGTGAAGATCGGTCGAATGAAATCGGTAAAGATAGCACTACAGGCAAAGCCACGGTTAACAGCTAGTATAAACTAAAATTTCTTTAATTATTTGTTATGATGTCCGCTATCTGACGGTGAAAGTTCCGTGAAAATCGGTCCAACTGTTTTGGAGATAGCATTGCGGACGAAGCCACGGTTAATAGCTAGTCTAATTTAGAGTAACCTAAGTAACCCGCTGTAATTTCAGCTATCTGCTAGTGAAATTCGCGTCAAAATCGGTCCAACCGTTTCGGAGATTACCCGGAACAAACAGACAGACAGATCGACAAAAATTTTAAAAATTGCATTTCTGTTATCAGAAGCGTGTATACTTTCGCATCCCAATCAGTAAAAAAAAATATTTTGATATTACATACAGACACTTCATTTTTATTATATGTATAGATTGTTTTATATTTATGTATTAAACTAACAATGTTATTTGCAATAGAATTTTTTTTTCTTTGTTTCAGTATTTATGGCAAGACTAGGTACATAAAACATATATAGATGGAGCTAACGAACTTTTACTTCAATCGTGTGTCTAAAGTACACCCGTTTTTTACAGTAATTTGATACGATACCCCGTTTTCTTGGTATACATTGAATTATTATCAGTCTGCTATTCAATTATACTATAAATACCAAACTTAGTTTCCTATCGACTTATTACGTCATCCGGGAAACTCCGACATTATTAATATACTTTTGAATCAAAACAAGGCGCCTATATAAAAGTAAGTCCGATACAAAAAATCTCAGTTCATATCGGATCGTTGTATTGAATACTATGCATTCTTAGCATAATGTCAATAACATTGAAGTATTGGTTGATTTTTATACAGTTTAGTTTAATAGAATGTTCAAAATCAAGCAGTTTAACATTCGTCATAGACGATACTCGTTCTATGTATTCCAATATACAACGGGTGATAGAAAGCGCTGACGCGATAATGGACATAGTTCTTAATGAAAAGTCGAGTCAGATTAAGGAGATTGTACTGGTTACATTCAATGATCCAGGTATTATTATTAATGTACTTTTTTAAATTATCCAAATAGTTTGATTGAAGATGGCGTTACTTTGCAGAAATGTAGCATTAAATATTATAGTGGACGTTACTTTGCACATCCGCTGCAACAAAAAGTGTTTTTTTTTATTAAAACGATAAAAATAATTAAAGCCGCGTTCCTTGGTTGAACCTGACGGCGGTTCACAATGTTGGTATGTAACTGTAAATATAAAAAATATTAAATTAATTAAATATATTGCGGATTGACGAGTAATAATAACCACAATCGATTACACATGTTTCGTTTCTTCACGGAGCATTTTCAAACCGATTTTGGCTCACTCAATCTCTGCAACATATTTTAATTAATTCTACATTATCAGTTACATACCAACAATGTCAACTGCCGTCAGGTTCAAGGAACGCGGTTTCAATTTTTTTTTATGTTTTAATAAAAAAACGTTTTTGTTGCAGTGACACGTAGTAGTAGTCAATCAATGCCAGGCGGAAGTGCAAAGTAACGACCACTATAATATTTATTCAAATAGGTACGAGATGATGATAATGCTCTTGACCGATTTCGGCCACAGACTGCCCGTATACTGTTCGAAAGAGCATAGGGAAAGACATATTAAAGAATTAGTTTTAGCAAAATTCTCTCTCGAAGCGTTGCTAGCTCCTAGACAAAAGGGAAGACTTAGTTTCATCTTCTTTGTTAGTCCACCAGTGTGAATCGGGTGTGTGAAGCTAGCATCAATAAGTATTAAACATACAAGTGGTACGTCGTCTTCGATGAGATCTTGTTTTGTGAAAAAAATACAGTCGAATTGAGAACCTCCTCCTTTTTTTGAAGTCGGTTAAAAATAGTTATATTTTATTCCGCATAGGAGTAAAAAGTTTCAAAATACATTTTGATTCATAAAAAAGATCTATCATTTTCTACACGAGAGATGTATATTTTATATCTTTAAATGATCTATACATATACTAAGAATGTAAATGTAATGCGTGTGTACTTTTTAGATTTTTGTGAAAAAAAATTGTTGCACGCGTCTTGAAATAAGTAATAAAATACATTTCAATCATTTTTTTAAATGTCTGTCTGTCGATCACGATAAAACACGAAAGAAAATTGTAAAGCATATACTCGAGTAACATTTAGTCTTGATTTCATCAGAATCGGTTGGGCCTATCAAAAGTTATTGTAATTTTAATGACGACACGACTCAAGTACGAGAGAAAAGTAGATAAGTAAATGAACTTAATATATTCAGATGGTTTTATTAGTCACCGACAAAACAAAATGTATAAGATTTACCTTGCCTAATGTTCCGTTTACTCATAGTAGAATCGAACTCGATGGGAATCTAGTAGGCTTGGTTGACAATACTGTGTTCTTGGGTATTACACTTGATTCGAAATTACAATGGGGTCCTCACGTAAAAAAAAATGACGGGAAGACTAAGTTCTGCTGCATTCGCAGTTAGAAAGATTTGACTGCTAACAGATATTGCCACTGCTAGGGTTGTCTACTTCGCTTACTTCCACAGCTTAATGTCTTATTGTATTTTGTTGTGGCGGACAGCAGCTGAGGTGGACAACAGCTAAGATGGACACTATATTCCTATTACAAAAACGAGCAGTTCGAGCAATTTATAATATGAGGCCTCGCGAATTATTAAAGACTAAGTTTCAGGAATTCGGTATCTTGACTCTGCCCTCCCAATATATTCTTGATAATTTAATGTATGTCCGCAAAAACTTAGATATGCTGGATCTAGTAAAAGACCAGCATAATTTAAATACTAGAAACAGCAACATATTGGTCATTCCATGCTTCAGGCTCACTAAGTCCAAAAACAGTTTTTTAGGTAATAGTGTTAGGTTTTATAACAAAGTCCCAAGACACATTACCGATTTGCCAGATAGTGAGTTCAAGAACCATGTCAAACGGGTTTTAATATCTAAAGGCTTTTATAGGGTGGTTCAATACGTGAACGATTGTGACGTCTGGAAATTACGCCTCTCTCTGTGCATCCACTAATAACAAATGTAACTATTTATGTTTTGTAAAAATATATAACATGAAAAGATAAACCAGATCGAGTTTCTTGCCGGTTCTTCTCGATGAGTGAGTTGTTTTCCGAACCGTGTGGTAGCTTTGACGTTCATAAGCGCCTTCTCAGGGCCTAAATTGAATAAAAGATATTTTGATTTTGATTTTTGACTGTTTTTTACGTTAGGTTCCACTCGAACAGAGTCGCGGGCACAGCTAGTTTATAGTAAAACTTTATTATTATTGAAATTGAAGCTAATACTATTATTATCTATATCATTTTAGAAGTGATGATAGCTCGGCGATTATTGTGTTTGAGCAATGCATCTATTAACGTAGGTTCGTAGTCTTGAGAATAAGCCAGAGCTTCCGATAAAGAAAAAAACGTGATGAACCTATAGTGTGGTGGTAAGGCTACTTGTAAATCTAACAGGTTAGCTACTAAACTCAAGTTGCCTACAGTCAAGTTAGCTACCACAATCAAATTGAAAATATGTTGTGTCAACGGCTTGTTTATGTAACTTTTCGCTGTATAAATTTAGCTAACACTCGGTTCCGCACAATTATCACATTCACAATTATCGCACACGCAGACCATTTTATAAATCTCAATTAGAAGTTTATTTATAGTCGTGAGTTAATAATTATCATGTCAAAAGTTTATCAATAATTACTCACGTCCGCTGATAAAACTTTTTCACTTACTATCCAATTGAAATATCAAGTTTTTTTTTTAATGAACTTATAAAATAAACTTGTTGATTCGCAGGGTGAACCACCGGTATAATATGTTTTATAGATTTGTTGGTGGTAGAGCCACGCTGAAGCCATTGCTGGTTTCGGCATGAATGGGTCGGCTCGCCCGGGCCAGTACTACCCGACCCACAGAAACACCCATGTGAAGTAACAGTGCTTGCATTGTTGCGTTTCGTTCCGTCGGTGAGACCGCCGGAGGCCCACCTCTCGTCCCCTTCCCCCTCTCTGTCCTCCCCTCACCCGCCCCCCAAACACAGGCTGGTAACGCACTTGCGACTCCACTGGTGTTGCTAGTGTCTATGGACGGCGGTGATCACCTAACATCAGGTGAACCACCTGTTCGTTTACCTCCTATGACAAAACATTTTTTTTTGTTCCTGCAGGCTCTTGGTCCGCACCTTTTTTTGCTGTCGTAAATTTTATTTCTCTAGTTAAGAATCGTTTAACATGTGAGCAACTATTGTTATCTTTGTAGGGGGTAGAGCCACGCTGAAGCTATTACTATGAATGGGTCGGCCCGCCCGGGGTAGTACCACCCGATCCTCAGAAACACCTGCGTGACGTAACAGTGCTTGCATTGTTGCGTTTCGTTCGGTCAGTGAGAGCGCCGGAGGCCCACCTCCTTTAAAAGGCTGGCAACGCACTTGCGATTTCCCTGGTGTTACTAGTGTCTATGAACGACGGTGATCACTTACCGTCAGGTGAACCACCTGTTCATTTACCCTCTATATTTAAAAAAAGAAAAACTTAACTATTAAATATTATACTATTTTATTTACTAGATTTTAGATATACTCTTTTTTTTGTATGTCACGTTTCGGAATGTGACAGTGGTTATTATATTATATTGGTTATAGGGTAGAGCAAAAATTATTTTTTTTATTTATCGTGAAAATATCGTCCATGGTGATGAGAAAAAAATCCGGTAAAGTTTTAAGTTCTTAATATTCTTATCAAGAGGTTCTTCTTTTTGTATTCCACATTGAAATAGCCGGAGTTTTTTTTTTGCATATTACTAAACTGACGTGTTTTAAACATCAATACATATTTGAAGGAAATAGAGCAACCTACAAAAAAGGTCTATACATATATCTTTTTTCGCTAAGTCGATTCGTATAAAAGTAATTCGAAGTGAAAGCCCAACCTCAAATGGTATGAAGCAATTGACATAGGTTAGACTATATGTTCTCACGGTTTATGCAGAGCAGAGGTAAAAATAACTATATCATATCAGGGACATGTTGAAAAAGTGTACAGCTCTAAGCACTAAATAATAGTTCCAAGTCTCTCTAAAATGGCGCTAGCATACATACATAGCATTGTAAATCATTACATAGTACAAAACAAAGTCCCCTACTGCATCTGTCTGTCTGTCTGTTCGCGATAAACTCAAAAACTACTGAACGGATTTTCAAGCGGTTTTCACCAGTGGATAAAGTGATTCATGAGGAACGTTTTGGTATAATTCGTCAAGGATTTTTTTATAATCAGTGCGGGACAACGTCTGCCGGGCCCGCTAGTATAAACTAAAATAACTACTGTAAGAAATGTGATAGAATTGACTGAATGAATGACTGAAGATAGAAAGGACTGTGATAGAATTTATGTGAATTTTAAATAATACTTTTAGTTATTTTTAAGTTTTTACTTATGTAAAACTTAAATAATGAACCCTATTGCTACTGTAGCGTCACTCTAATTTAACATATTTTGACGAGAACTTTTTCATACACAAAGATGGTTTTCCTTACCTCTACGCTCCATACCACGACCAAAACGCGCAGCGCGGTGTCTAGCAGTCCACTAATTAAGCGCCACCTTTTGGGTTCTGTACAAAGTGTATTAATCTATAATAATGATTACAGTTCAAATTATGCTAAGTTTATAACATTATAACATTATAATACAATGTACGTGAGTGAAATTTGATTCTCAATTAATTTTCAGATGTTATGCTAAGAATAAAGACTAGCAGTCGTCAGGAATTCAAAAGCGCACTGAGCTCAATCGAAGTCGGCAACTACTTTAACAATGATTGCCCAGAGATGGCGCTGACTGGTCTTAAACTCGGACTAGAGGAAAGTCTCCCAGGGTCATACATATATGTATTAACCGATGCCACAGCAAAAGATTATAGAAAAGTTGATACTATAAAAGTTCTATGTGAGAAAACACAAAGTCAGGTTAGTAGATCTCACTAGATGTAGAGAACTAAATGTATCTGACGACACATTTGTACCTTTGTTAGTTGTAAGATCACCTTTTATCTTAAAATAAATAAATTACCCTAACATCATGCTCTTATTACCACATCACTACCCTTAACGTTGGAGCTTTTTTTTCGAACTGATTACGCTATTGAATTAGCAAGGTCTTTACAGCTTCACCGGACTACTAAGGCGAGCGCTTAAAGCACTCAGCCGATTTTATTTGACAACTAGCTCAAGGGTGTACGGCACACCTCGGCTTGGGCTGTTGCCTGACTCATGCGATTCGCGACCTATCTGAGCTAACCTACACTTAGCTACATATTCATACTTATATGAGTTGTTGAAACATATATGTGTATCAAGCATACATACCTCAACAACTCTTTTATATTTTTCGTGGTACGTTGGAGCAATTTCAATAAAAGTTTAGTTTTTAACAAAAATAAAACCGACCTCAGTAAAATCTACTCTATATTTCTATTACTCAGTTTGTAATTAAACGGTTTAATTAATTTTAATATATGAGAAACGTTATATTAGGCATACGAGTATTTGTGAAAATGCCATAAGCTATATAGGAGCAATTTTATATTAGTTGTAGGTATGTGAATGTCATAATTTGTATAATATTATTATATACTAATATAATATATTGGTATATACAATTTCTACTAATATATATATATATATATAATATCTTTACATAGTATAAAACAAAGTCCCCTACCGCGTCTGTCTGTCTGTCTGTTCACGATAAACTCAAAAACTATTGAACGGATCTTAATGCGGTTTTCACCACTGCATAAAGTGATTCATGAGGAACATTTTGGTATATAATTTGTCAATGATTGTTTTATAATCAGGGCGAGACAACGTCTGCCGGGCCCGCTAGTTATATATAAAAGTATTTAAACATGACGTTTGAAAACTGAAATTGAAAATAAATAAAGAGGTAATTGACAGTTAAAATTATCGTTTTAAAAACTTCTTTAGGCGTATTTTGCTTTCCATTCGAACAGTAAACAAAAGTGGAGCGACATGCTCGGGGTCTGTAATGCTGGTTCAATCAATTTCACTCGAAATTAAGATATTGGGGCACCGAACCGTGTAAACTCGATTCCAGTCATCAATTACGTTTACTCTCTAACAAGCAGTGCATCGTGTGTTCAAGTATGCACCCACTTTTTTTCTTTAGCAATAATTCTGCTTGCGTTTTTACCGTAGGTCGTATTTATCCTAACTGGTGACTGTCAGAGGCCTAACGGTAAAGGATACAAAGTTTACCACGAGATAGCAGCAGCAAGCTCCGGGCATGTATTCCGGGTCAAGCAAGACGAAGTTAGCTCCGTAAGTAATATTGTTTTTAATGAGCTTGACAAAATGTGGGTAATATGTGATCACCTTAAGATAAAGAGTTAGCTGGCAGTCGATATCATCGGGAGTATGTGAGTATGTCTGGCTGCTGTCATATGTTAATGATCACAATCTAGTCGGACACGAATATGTTTAGTAAACTGACCAAAGTGTATCCTCGGTTGGATAATATTTATCATACGTATGCATTATATAACAAATAATATGATAAATCACGTATTACGCTTGCTACTTGCATCAAATTTGTTTTTTAAATATCATGCGATTATAATTTAATTTCACGCGGGCCAAGCTACATTACAAGTCGCAGAGTTCAATAGTTAGCAAAGCTACGCGTGAGAAAGAGATAGAAATGACATATTATCTACATTAACTATCAGCTACAAGTAAGAATCTGCTTCATTTAATATAGTTTTCAACAGTATTAAGCTATGGTTTACTCGACATTATTTTAGTCGCACTCTATTTGTCCTGTGCCTTGTCACAGGTTAGTTAATTGCTACATGTAAATAACTGGTTGTGATATATCATCTGCGATATAACAGTGTTAAAAAATGACGTCATAACCTTTTAGCAGTAGCTATAATGTCCATACCTACTTTTGTTATTGGTATACACCAAGTTAATTTTTATTTGATAGGTGCTGAAAACAATCCAGGAGACGATAAAAGGCAAACTGCGTCTTTTAACTCGGAAAATTTTACAACCGAATGTGTATTCTCAAGTCCCGGTAAGTGTTATATCTCCTCCACAAGAAATTGTGTTATGGAATTCATAAGGTAATAAATACGTTTACGACCTAATGTGGTTGCGCCACTTTATATATTTTAAATTTAACGCAATACGGTGAGCAGATCACGACACTTTCCATCCCGCTTCATTACCCCTTCCTATGGTGGCAAATGCTTAAGTTAGTAGCGTGTCGAACACGCCACAGTTGAGTTGTTTACGCGCCGCATGCAAGTCCAGTCGTATCCGCGCCGCATGCAAGAACAGTTTGAATTTTCGCCTGGTCGAGTGAGGAATAAACGCATCGCTCCGCATAGTGCATGCCGACACACTTTATAAACAATAATTGTTGTGTGAGACCTTTTGAAACTAGACTTTAGAGTCCGTCAGTGTTGTGACGGAGAGAAACTGTGGAGTGCATCGAAAACAATCACCTAGCCGGATAGCCACGTGGAAACTGCAACGCCACAAGGTATGTGCCAATTCCTTTCTACTCTTGTCTCCCTCGTCGTATCTGATCGCAATAGTTGAGTATCAAATATAGCACCCCCCGCAAATACAGTCCACTTAATTAGCATAGAACACCCCGCCTTCGGTGGCGTCGACAACGCAACAGCGCCACCATAATGTCTTATTAGAAATACCTCTTCTATCTTCAAAATTACTATTATTTGTGATGTTGAATTGTAAACAATCACTTGATAATTAATTTCCTAATTGAAAATACAGAAAGAGTTGAAGTCTAACAATTTTGTATTTATATAAATCATGATATAAAATCCGTCTTTAATATTGCACAATTAAAATAGTGCTCATTGAACTCATTGCGATATTTTTTTTTATATCATAGAAGGCAAACAAACATGTGGCTCTCCTGATGTTAAATGATTACCGCCGTCCATAGACATTTGCAACACCAAGGGAGTCGCAAGTGCGTTACCAGCCTTTGTTTGTTGGGAACGGAAAGGGTAAGGAGGGGGGGGCGGGTGAGAGGAAGTGGGGTTCCGGCACTCTAACTGACCGAACGAAATGCAACAAACGTCGGTTTTGTGTGAGAGGGTGGTACTACCACTACTACTAGCAATACCGATATATTGGTACTACCAATATTCTTATACGTTGCTATAGATACTGAGTTATGTAGACGCGATTGTGGTAAATAAAACAAAATGGCTGCCAAATTGACCAAAAAGACAATATAGCTCAAATTACATGTATAAATTTCAATTACATTTATTTTTGAAGTCAAGATGAGCGCGCGCCTCACGCGCATGTTTATTTACAGTATCAGGTATTAGGTAATGAGCATGAATCAATAGTAGCGAGTCAGTAGTTTTCCTTAGGGGTTGATCAAGCAGAATTTTTGTAATTTCCAATCCCCCCCTCCCCCCCGTTAAACAAAAGTAAGTAATTCCGTTACCCCCTTCCTATGCTTTCGTAAACATATTAGTATTTATATTAGTAAATTTTTTAATCTGTTCTAGTTTTCTTATTGATTCATGGTCACCATTAATAAGTCTAGAAATAAGGAATTTATAGGCAACTAGCTGACAGAAGTTATTTTTTTCAACAAACTAATCTAAAACGCCATCTGTTCGATACTGATGTAAATTACAATTAATAACGATAATCAATATTGACAGTAATTTAATTTATAATTAAAAATATTTAGGCCTTTAATCAAAATATAAATTATTCTGTCTCTCAAGCTGGACCAAAATGTACGTAAATGCCCAACTTTTATGAAAATCGGTTCTCAGTTTCGGAATACATCGTGGACAAACATTATAGCACTGGATTTTTATATATGGAGATAAAGGAATTAACCAATAACGGTTACCTTCTAGGATAATAATAGTAGTATAATCCTAGTGGATAAACCGCGCGCTCTAGATATCACACCTGCACGTTCAGATCCCTCAAGTCATTAACCTCTAGTCCTCTAGTCATTACCTTTTCAATTCTCCTTTTAGAAAAACTGTATTAGGTAAAAATTCTCCAGTGTCCAGAATAAGTAACTTATATAATAAATACAACAACTTAGATATATTTGGCATAACATTATCAAAATTTAAATATTTAATCAGGTATAAGAATTGTTAACATACATAATTTTTTATTATTTTTTTTGTTTTAATCAGTTATTAAGCGAAATGTCTTCACATCCCTAATCAAGGGTACATCAAGTTGTGTTTACTTAAGAAATTGTACATCGTAGTCAATGACTAAAGTAATAATTTGTGTTTAGAATAAGCCGATGCAACAATTATTGTAAACCTATTAAATAAATAATGAAAATTAAGAAAATAAGCAAATCAATGTAAGGGGTGTCGAATAATATCATAAGACTTGAGGCATCCAAGCTAACCTCACCTGCACGTGGTGCACCTTGCTGAATATCGAACGAGGCAATGTCCAAAGCGAGGTGGTGGGGTTTTACAGCCTGACTGGGTCGCAACCACCATGTATATGGCGAAAAAGCCCGTCATAGTAATTCGCTTCTGCGGGTCGCGTTTCGGGATCAGCCTGTGTATATCCTAAGCTTTTTGCAGGCCGGCATGACAGCGGCGATCGGCGATGGATAGTGTTTCACTCGGTGATCGCCATTGTTTTTGGATATTACTGTGCTTACTTACCATCAGGCATAGTGCAGTCATTTTGCCGTGCTACAATAAAACAAAATCAATGATCCCCGCCTCCTTATATTGAATGACCCCTGAATACGTATATTATACGTAATATATAATTATAAATACGTAAGAATTAGTACGATGGCTTAGTCCAATACTCAATAGTATGGTATCATTAATTAATTCAACATATCATCTTGTATTACAGTTTTCAGTTGACGACGATATGGAATATTTGATAGTGGCCGTTTCTGGTACAGATGTTACATTAGATATTACTGGACCATCAACAGACATGGAAAAAATTATGTGGACTACGAATGGCAAGGTAAATAATAATTGGACAATATCTAGCTTGCCTTAGAATTGTCCAGATACATCAGAGTTTAGAAATTATTTAAAATTTAGCAATTAAGAAAATAGAACGAGTTTTAATGGGGGTTAAGCTTTTAATTAAGTTAAATGTGAAAGCGAATGTGACTACGATTTGCTCATGGACAAGCTGAGATGTACTTGCATTCGTTTGCAATATAATTTCTTTTTCACATTGTATCTAGTTAACGGTATTACCACTGTCACTTAAATCATCAGTTATTGTCAATTGTTATTGAGATCCAACATTATTTAGCTCAGAAATCCCAGTGGAATATTATTCCGATGTCCGCAAATTCGAACCCCAGTATGTACCAATGATTTTTTCTAATTTTGCGTATCTTTTCTAATGGAAATTGGTAAAACTATCGGCTGACGGCGGAGGAAAACATCGTGAGGAACTTTGAACTTGAGAAATGTTTTGTAGTACTGTGTGTGGGAAAACATAGAACTGTGAAATCGTCAATACATTGTGGGCTGCCGTGGTGATTATGCCCATACCTGCCTTTGGTAACAGGTATATGACTCTACAGGGTCTCTTACAAGCTGATAATGATTAATTTTTATAGTAACCACTCATCTAGATTATGACTGCCAATGTCGAGTAGGTAATAAATAATATTACAAGTTTCTTGTAATCATATCAACGTTCTAACAAGATGGTGGCACCTTGTTAGAACTTTCCAGGCAGTTACATGGCATTTCATGCTCCGTGGTCATATTTCCCATTCATTTCACTTGTGCATAGCAACGGAACTGTAGTATATAAAACACCAGCAATATTACAAAATATAGAAGTCAAATAACACTAGATTATGGCAATATCCAGACACACCAACAACTGTGTCTACTATACCGACGGGACTTACGACGCAATTAGGACCTTCATCCATCGGGCCGTGGTCGTTCCGGTGCTCGACATTACGGATTATAATTTTAAAATGGCTATAAAAGTTGATTATGAAGCCGCCATAAAGGCAAAATATGATTTTTTTTTTACGTATAATAGTTTAGTAAAATAATAACAGCAGTTGCTCACACTTAAAACGATTTTTAACAAAACTAACAAAATAAACAAAAGCAGAAGGAAGGTGCGGGTCAAGAGTCTGTAAAGAGGAAAGAAAACACAAGATTATGAATAAAATATAAAATCCACTACACGACTGACTAAGATCCCAAAAAAACTAAAACAATCGCTGATTAATTAGCTTGTAATATATTGTAAGAAACAAGAGAATATCCCTTTTACGCTCATTCAAAATGTTAAAATGTGCTTTAATATCAGGTGGTAAAGATATTGGATCCTGCTCCGGGTGACTACGTAGCTTGGGTATCAGGGACAAGTCCGACGTCCGTAGCCGTACACACAAAGTCGGATTTCTCATTCCAATACGGTTTCTCTGAAGTAGCTCCAATAAGACTTGATGACACCTCACCGAGACCTGCAACGGGTAAATATGCCATTCATTATTAAAGACCTGGATAAACTAGCATTTTAAAATGAGTAAAACTGCGTGATTTTTTTTAAATTTCATAACATATGTAGGTAGTATAATGTAATAATATTTTAGCGTAAGTAGTTTTAAGTTGTCATCTTTAAGTATCTCCGTTAATAGACGTCTTGCCGTACGCTTGCATTTCATGGAACTCCCTAAAGTAGAACCTTTTGGATTTTTGGAACGTTTATATTAAATTTGTTTTTTTTTATACGATTGGTGGCAATCGTATATGCGGCTCATCTGATGGTAAGTGATCACCACTGCACATAGATACCTGCGACATAAGGGGAACCACAGATGCGTTGCCGGCTCTTGAGAAAGGAGTGGGCTTGTTTCTTGAAAGTGAAATAGAAATGAAATGAAATAGTAGTCGGCAGAGTCAAATCTTATGAGGTTAATGCACTGATGGTAGTGTTCAGAACATTTCATGGCACTTCTTCATCAGTAAAGTCATATTTATTTATTATTTGTTTTTTATTTTATTTATTTTGGCCACCAATCTTGTGAGTGGGTAATGGTGTTACAAGTTTCTTGCGATCATTTCAATGAACTAACAAGACGCTGGCCCTCTTATTAGAACTTTCCAGGGCATTCTTGTGGCATTTCTGAATACAAGCTGCGTGGTATTACCCATCCACTTCACTCGTGCACAATATCAAAACTATATTACGTAAAACACCACCAATATTACAAAATATAGAGCCAAAGAACACAACATTATGAATAAAATATAAAATCCACTAAATGACATTCCAAGATCCCGCCGAAAACTCTGTTTGATATTTATTTATCGTTATACTGATTGGGGGGGACGTTTTTTTTATAAATAAGTTATGCTTGTTCAATTAGCGCTTTTTACGCTTCTTCGCGCCAAAAGCTACACAGATTTTTTTTATGGTTTTTATCTGCATAATGCTAAATCAATATAAACTAGTATTGTGTTAATTTTCTGGTTTTGGAAAAAAATGTCATTTTTCATATAGACAGTAAATTAAAACTAAATATTACAAAGAAACATGCTATTTTACCCATTCTACGTTCTAAGGTAAGCCAGTAAGATTTTTAAGTTTTGAAACTAGTAAGCTATTTGAACACAATTGAAGGCAATCTTCAACATATATAATTTGAGATTCGTTATTATTTAATCATATATTTATGTAACTTATATCAGGTATGAAAAATTATTTGGCAATGTCTATCTCTGATCCCAACAACGATGTCTACGTACAATCAGCACAGATACTCGACATGGATGAGAATGTCGTCACGGAAATACCTTTGAAGAAAATATCTGAAAACTTGTATACCACTAGTCCGTTTGTGGTATCCAACGCTATGTTTAAAGTTGCAGTAAGTATGATACTTTGAAGCAATGACGAAATTTTCATGAATTCTCATTGTTTTAAATTTGAGCATTCTTTTCTTTCAAGTTCAAGCTAGCTTTTGCTCTCTGCTTGGCTCCCGTTATATATACTTGACATATTTTTCGAGAACAGTACTCCTTTTTTGATTAAAGGTACCTTATCTACTTTCCAGTACCCCTAAAATGTACATGGAAAATATCATGATGACGAATTGGGTATATTTTTGTTTTGTATAATATAAGCTTTCTAATCACATTTTTTTTCTTAAATGTTAATAACATGGAACACCTAATTTTCAATGTCTCCACAGTTACTGGCAATAGATTTAGATGAAAAACGTAATTCTGTAGTTTGTCCGGTATTTAGCCTTCCTATATCTGCGCGTCGGTCTGATACATATGCACGAACGTTCACACTATACTCAACTATAGTAGACCATAAACCACTCAGCTACTGAGAAGCCCAAAACGCTGGCGTTTTGCATTAAAAAAACGTGTCTAACGCACCTCTGTCTCACAGACCAATACGCAGGTACAGAAAGGCCACGTCTAACATTTGGATCTCACTACGATATATTGTTTCCGGACGTATATTTAATTCTACATATAAAAATACATGACCCATGTCGTTTTTTCCAATGCCACTATTAAGACTTAAATGTTACTCGATAGTTCCCATTTATGGTGCTTAGTAAATGTTAGAACACAGGCTTGTATATGTGGTGACCTTGATATGAACATTATTGAAGTGATCAAACCTAGTGATCTTCAACATTTCCTTGGGAACTTTTATAGTAATTAGCTTCCTATACTTGTTGTAACATAGTTCAGAAAATAATTAATATATCTCAATTATTATTTCATGTAATTTCAATTTATATATTATAATACTAGCTGACCCGGCCACGCGTTGCTGTGGCTCAGTTATTATATCATAACATATTGATAAGAATTCATAATTGTTGTTGACAATACGACCAATAAACATCACTTAACGAACTAACACGCAGCGGAAGCTCTCAAAAGGAAAAAAAATCGATTTTGAAACATTATTCATTGGTGCTCCGCTCCTACTGGTCTTAACGTGATGATATATAGCCTTCCTCGATAAATGACCTGAATAAATCTGACAAGTAGTTCCTGAGATTACCCCCTACAACCTCACAAAGTCACAAACTTTGCCTCTTTATAATATTAGTATATATTGATAAAAGGAAGTCAAGCAGCAGGCTTCGTCACTTATATCTTTAATGCTAATTTATGTGTAAAAACTGACCCATTTCATTAAATATTCTCTAATTACAGGTTAAAGGAATAACAAAAACAGGAATGCCAGTACGTAAAATCTCTAATAAATCATTTCAGCCAGAGCCACCTAATCCTGGTAAGTAAATATTGCTAATAATACAAATCATAAACAAAAAATAATACATGCACCATGCAGGTTGTTTAATTTGCGAATATAATTATATTTTGGTGTTTTTGGCGGGATCCTAGTTTGTCATGTCCACTACATCTTACATTGTATTCATTTACTCTATATTTTGTAATATTGGCGGTGTGTTATGTAATATAGTTCGGTTATATATGGAAATAATACCACGGAGCATGGAGTCTGAGATGTTGCAAAAACTCCCCAGAAAGTTTTAACAAAGGGCCACTATTTTGTTAGAAAATTGAAATGGTCACAAGAAACTTGTAATAATATTATCTACTCGACAATGACAGTAATAATCCGCCAGATGATTGGTTGCCAAAAATAATATAAAATTAAATATTTTATTAAGTTATGTATCGAGGTAACAACCAAGGGGCATTATTAAAATATGACATAATTCATAATGTTATTAAGTATAGTAAGGACAATAAAGTACTTAATTCTTCATATAAATCTCCTGAAAATAGTATGGTCTGTATGATGACACTGATTTTTTTTTATTTTATTAAATAGGTGAGTAAATATTCAAAAACGAACTTTAAATACCCAAGAACATCTTAAAAATGAAGTTGGTGTATATTGAGAGATAGACATCAATATCATATAAAGAATTTAGCATTTGTGAATTTGTTTGTAATAGATTAATTTATTGTACGACGTTAATTATCATATCTCATGGATTTTTTTTACCTTTGGGTTGTTATTTCTTAGAAAGGAATTAGTGACGATAGCGTTATAATGAAGAATACATGACAGAAATACATACTCTGCAATCAACTAAACAATATGATATACATAACATATAGACATATACATATATATACCAATAAAATAAGTAAACCAATAAAGTGTATATTATGTTTTAGAAACACTCCGCGATAAAGTTCCAGAAGTCACAATTGCTGAAGGAACTAGAACTGACGTAGAATTCGGTAGTTCGCTCATACTGACGTGTAGAGTCACAGCTTATCCTAACCCGATGATTGTCTGGAAAGATGATAAAGATAATGTGTTAGAATCGAAGGTAATTTAAAATTAATATTTTGCTAGATGAGATTTTTAGGATTGCCGGGAACCGTTGATTACAGGCAAAAAAGAGCTGTACGCTATGGAGAAAATTTGGGAGACCTATATCCAGCAACGGACGTTTGTAGGCTATGATGATGATAAATTTGTCAATTTTTGTCTCACTAGATTTGATTGGTAGATCTTTTTATTTTATATCGTTTTTACTTCGAACAGTTCTATAATGTACAATTTTGCATATTTAGTGTAAATTCTCCACAGACGACGCTAGCAATTTAACATCAAATGGGCCGTCTACCTGCTACTTTTCGGCATAAAAATAATGGTTTAAACGATGGAATGCCCATTTGATATCTACAAGTTCGAACCCTGGCATGTACCAGTTTTCAGAATTTCAAAATTCGCGTACATATACTAATTTAAGTTGATAACACTGTCGTAGGAAAAATAAAACCTGAGAAATGTTCTTCTAGTATGTGGAAAATAATTGAACCGTGGATTTCTCGGAGTTTGTAACCTCCATTATGTAATAGGCTGGTGTAGTGATTGGACCCATAGATTCCTTTTTCTAGAGGACTATGATCCTGCTGTGGATTTCTTATATAATGATGTGATAATGACTACAATGTAAAAATTGGTCTTTAGTGTTTACTTCTATCATTAAATTAGTCCGAATATCTTATAAATAATATCTGACAGCATGGATTTTTAGTAGCAAGACAGAATTGATAAGGATTACTTTTTCAGACCTCTGTAGCACAAGCACCGTATAATCACAAAAGTTATCTACAACTGAGCAATATGAGAAAATCTAGAAAATATACTTGTCATGCCAGCAACATCGTTGGTCGAGATATGAATGCAATTAATGTAACTGTTGGTGATCCATTCCATGTTATCTCTGCTCCTCCTGGTAAATTTCTTTGTTTTGTATAATTAATGCATACTGATGTAGATATATTTAATGCTCTACCGATTTATCTATTATAGAAGACATTATAGCATTAAACAGTGTAATCCGAAAAGCTAACCCTGAACAAAATTGGTACATTTTTATAATATCTTAGTACGCATGAATGAGAACTCCTAAGTAAACAGTTTATTTAACATGATTTTTTAATGCCACACGTATCATGTAAAAATGACTTGGTACTTTTACTATATTGTTTTTTTTAGTTGAGCAATGTTTGTAAAATTAATATTACGAAATTTTCAGCGTATTAATATCCACGAGTACATCATTACATTTTTTAAATACTTTATAGACCACAATCTCAATCAATCTCTTCTGATGTTAAATGACGATGTAGTCTAAGATAGTAAACACGATAAATCTAGAGCCGATTGGCTCTCAAGTGCAGCTGCCGGCACACTAACAGGTGTTTGGCAACAGATTTTCAACTTGAAGATCGGTAGCTAATGGACGGCGTACTTAAAAAACCTCGACCACCATGCTATAGTTTCATCGCAATGTTTTTCGTCACCGAAACCTCCTACTCAGTTGCTAGGATTCAAACCTGGGACCATCGATACAGAAATCGAATAAGCTATCAACTAAGTCGTCATCGCTTCAAACTTGAGAAAATTCTACCTCAATGATTTTAGATAGTTAAGAACTTAAATACTAAAAACACATTTTTGAAGAAAGGCTCTTTTAAGCTGAGGCGGGGTAAGACAATGAAAGAGCAGACAAAACTGGATTACCTACATATATTCATTTTGTGATAATGAACAAAATAAGAATCAACTTCTTTTGTAGTCAGTAGTTCAATTACCTTCATTCCAATTTGAAATGATGTCGGTGATATTAAAGAATGTACTTAAATAGGCTAACGAAATTTTGTTGTTTACCTATTTTTATGTACAAAGGAAATAATCTAATTTGGTGTCATGTAATTTACAGAAACTTTGAATATTAAACAAGGTGAAACAGCTAAATTACGCTGTGATATAACGTCAACACTCCCAATGCAAATAACCTGGTACCGCATTGAAGGATATGATATCAAGACCAGAATGATATCTTCTAATACATACAGCATATCGAGAGACGAGACTGAATTGGTTATAAATGCTGTCGATTCAACCGTTGCCGGCAAATACACTTGCAAAGCGTTCTTATTATCCAATAATGAGGTTAACAAAGAATTCGCTATTAATGTAAAATTGTCCGAAACTGGTAATTTCATCATATTTATTTCTTTTAATATAGTTAATAAATATATTAAAAAAAATACTATTTCATTTATTTATTGCAAGTGAGAAGAAATATATACTGTAAAATATGAATATGTACTAGTTCATATTGTATCATTTAATATTTTTGATTAGAATTATTATGCTGTTTGTAAATATTTAAAATTTATAGCCAAGCCTCGCAACTCTGATAAAATTAAGGCAGCTTTAATAAGATAAGTTTTTGATGAGTTACTGTTATGAAATTTATCGAAGGAATTATTATATTTGCAGTGGTACCGGTGATAGACAAAACGATAACTGTAATAGAAGTTGAACAAATGGAAAGTGTCACTATACCTTGCAAGTAAGTAGCATATATGTATGATAGATATTATCACGACATGTCTTTATTGTAGTAAAAAAAAATCAATGGAAAGTCTGTTTTCTTTATCCTTACTTAATCTAGTCTCTATTAACATTGGTTTCCTTGTAATTTTTGCCTTCATTATAATCAATATTTATTTTTTGATGTTTTAGTCTATCATTACTTTTAGCTTTTCTACTGCCATTATTAATTGGTGTTCTTTCAGTATATAATAAATAATATATTGCGTATTTGTTAAGTCCCTTGTACTCGGAATTCTATCAAGCTTTTTTATTGCATTTATCATTTATATTTAGCATTTCATCACAATCTCACCTGATGTTAAGTGGTAATGTGGCCTAAATTATTACACGCTAAGCCTAAAGAGAGCTATCTTTCAATGCAGTTTTCGAAATATACCTATACGTATTATACAACAGATTTCCAGTCTGTGCATATGTGTGGATGTTGTCTTTTTATGTGGACCAATTTCCTTGAAGTCTTTCTTTTCATGTATATTTACTAAAATATCTTAGTAATAGGTGAAGTAAATTTCATTCTTAATTCATTAACCATCTCTAATTACAGAATCTTACAGGGAGTACCAGCTCCTGAATTAACTTGGCAGTGCCGGTTCTCTAAATTCGTACCTTTTGAAACTCCAAATCTACTTGATAAGGAAATAACTCAACTAGGATTTTCTGTATACGATGTTAAATTAAACAACTCTGGTGATTATAAATGCATAGCTGAGAATTCTGCAGGACGCGATGAACACGTTACAGGTAATGATAGGTACCAATATTTATTTGCATCACACGGTGGGTTAAATACATAATATGCCAAAGTTTTTTAAAGTTAGCATTTAGCATGTTTAATTTATTTTTATTTAAATTCCAAATACATTCAAATTTCTACGCATATTGCTCCGATGATAAAAAAATCTATTGTTTGAAATGCTGAATAATTTAATATAATTTGGTACTAGTATGATTTTGCTACATCCACTAATTTTAAATCTTAGTCGTTTAATTTACTCAATTTACCATTGTCTTTTTCCATTTTATCCATTGTTCTAAATATTAAAAACTGTACCACACTGCTCGTCCCATGTTTTACATCCAGTAAAACCAGTAATAGTTTTTTAAGGTAACGGTGTTAGGTTTTGCAACAAAGTCCCAAAGGATATTACCGATTCGCCGGTAGTATAATTGCAATCGAGCATGTTTTGGTGTCGAAAGGATAGAGTGAACCAATATGTGAACGACGGCGATGTCTGCAATTGACTCATCTCCTATTTTAAGTATACATATATATGTTAGAAATATAAATCAGATCGAGTTTCTTGCCAGTTCTCCTCGATGACTGGCTTGTTTTCCGAACCGGTAGTAGTTTGGACGTTCATAAGCACTTTCTTAATTGAATAATTTATTTGTAATTTTGAGTTTATCAGCAAAATAAATCATTACTTTCCTTCAGATTGGTTTTCCATCAGATAATATTATACTGATTTGCTGCATTTTATCGTATTTTAATGAGGAGTAGTTTCTTTTCGATAGCAAAACCTATAGAATTATATCTTTTATTATACAATCCAAGCAGTGATGCACATATTTTTCTTCTTAATGAAAATAAATTCATTTCAGCTCTGGTGGTGTTGAAGAAACCAGAAATAACTATCAACGAAGGTACTAAGTTATCCGTTAAATATGGAAGCACAATATCGGTGACCTGTACTGTGTTAGCTAATCCGGAGCCAAGCATTGAATGGAAAGATGGTATAGGTGAACTTGTCGTGGCTGGCCCTATAGTTAGTAACATGTTTTATCTAGTTGCTATTATTCGATCACATGTTAAAGACTTTTTATGTTTCATTTTAGCATACTCTAAATTTTCCAGCATGTAGATTATGGGAAAAATGGAGGGCAACTTGCATAAATTATAATTTAAATACGAGCTAAAACACATTTCTCCGTACTGTTATTTAAATATTGATAATGTAAGTTTTAGAGATATTGAAGACATATTAATTAATGAATACCTTAATTTCCAGAACTATTCAACAGACTTCAAATACAGCAAAACCTTTACAATAAGCAATGTGAAACAATCAAACGTATACTACTGCGTATCCCAAAATAAACAGGGTCAAGAAGTAGACAGCGTTGATGTATCAGTTTTATCTCCATTTAAAGTTAACGGCTACCCTGGAGGTAAAACAATTACTGTATACTATCTTAATATATTTAATTATTTCATTCGTGTGTATGTGACTGAACTCTATGACTGGACAGACTATGATGACATTTTTTGTGAGTGCTCAGGTGGATTTAGAATGGTTTAGACTCACAATTGGATCCGGTAGGTGGCCCTATAATTAATTTTTAGATTTTATAATTATCAGGGCAGGACAACGTACACCGGATCCGCTACTCATGAATATTAATCATTACCAAATATATTTTTAGTGTCTCATTCTAAGAGTTCATTAGATTTACTAATCTCTAGGGGGCGAAGGGACTAGTCTCATTTTTTTCCTCAAGTTAGAAAGCATTATTTTTCTGGTAAGATTAATTAAACACATTATGCTTAATATGATAAGCATAATCTATCAGTAGTTGTTAATATGAGCCACTGGCTGATGAGGAAATATGGCAAACCAAATGAGAGTCTGTTACAAGTGTATTACAATGTTAGTTACATAGCGATCCAGTACGTTAAAGACATCCAGTTATTCTCTTAATACTGGATGTACATCTACTGATTCTGAAATGCATAATGCTAAAGCATGCTGTCGTGCTTTATGTACGATAGTCAGAATTCAGTCAGACACGATAATCGTTCCTTAGCATTTTTTGCTGATCTTCTACTTAACCGTGTTAATTTATTCTTTTACATAATTATAGGTATGATGAATCTGATAAGGTTGTGTAAGTGGTCCCACATTTGCTTTACTTTTCTTTCACAAATAGAACACTATTTTTATACGTTATAAGTTTTAGTAAACACACTAAGATTTAAGAGGGACTGGATTTTTAGTGTAGCTGCCAAAAGACACCAACAGGTGCTGGGCGACAGATTTTCAACTTGAGGGTGGTAGCTAGCGGACGCCGGACTTAGGAAAAGATCTATCACCGTACTATGGTTTCATCACAATGTTTTCCTTCACTGCAAAACTCCAATGCAGTCGCAAGAATTCTCTTGGATGTAGTGTCTCACCTATCGACTGAGTCATCATCCCTTAAACAATCCATAAAAAATCGCAATGAATGAGCATGTCATAATCAGAGATCATTATACCAATTCAGGTGGTAGAGCCACGTTGAAACTATTTTAGGTTTCAGCATGAATGGGTCGGCTCGCCCGGGCTAGTACCACCCTCTCACATAAAACTAACGCGAAGTAACAGCGCTTGCACTGTTGCGTTTCGTTCGGTCAGTGAGAGCTCCGGATACCCACCTCCTCGCACCCTCTCCACTCCCCATTCCCTCCTCCCACAAACACAGGCCGGCAACACACTTGCGACTCCCCTGGTGTTTTTGCCGCCTATAATATATAAAAAAAAGCGATGATTTTGAAATGAAAAGTAATGATGTAAAAGAATTTGCGTTAATTGTTTCAACAGAAATCACAAACGGTGTATACGGAACTCCTACGAAAATAAAATGCGACATAACATCTCACTTGCCAATGATAATAACCTGGACTCATGTGAATGATAAAACGAAGCTGAAAGAAGTAATAAGAATGTCGAATAAGTATACAATATCTTGGGATCAAACTGAACTTACGATCAACGCTATAGATCTTGATTCAGTTGGAGAATATACCTGCAGAGCCTCGTTACTGTTTGACGATAATGAATTCAAAGCATTTACAACGCAAGTCAAACTGCAAGGATCAAGTACATATTTACATACATTTTTGTTTTTAATTTTATTTCTTTACATAGTTTTTTTTTTTATTATTGTAGATAAATTTGGATTTATTCCATAAAATGTGTATTTGTCTCCAACGATAATGCTTTTATTAATTTAAGAAGTGCTGTTATTTGTATAATTTGTTTTAGATTTTTTCATTTAATTAAATTATTTCCTCTAGCATATAATACGTCGTAAATACCTATAATAAAGATTACACGTATATAGAGTCTATTCTTTAAAAATGTATGTGCTTCAAATAACATAAAATAACACTTTTACCTTAAAGATTATTGTTATTGATGTTTGCGCTAGTTCGTATGATTTCCAAATACTAGCTTATATATTGTTAGAGCCATCGAACTTATAGATCTAACCTATTCTAACATGTAAATTATGATAATTATAATGAATGGGGAGCTTACTAAATTGCTGATTGTCTGAAGTTTAAGAAGCTTCCTCTGCTGTTACATTTGTATTAGTTAAATTTCTCAATCATTGTAATATTCGACATGTAGATTGAAATCGTACTGTTTGTAGTAATTATGAAAAACATTAAAAGAGCTATTAAGGATGGGTAATGAATCGTTTAATAATCAAACGATAACAGTAGAAGTACTTGATGTACTGCAGTAAAAATATGTGTGACGGTGATGTTCGTGCAATAAATGTTTGTACAGTTTGTAAACACCCTATAAATATAACAATGAAATACTATGATAACTCTAAATTTGTATAATGACTACGCTGTGGAATTTCAAAGGGTAATAATTACGTTAATCTTTGATTTGTAATAAATATTGATTGTCATCCAGATAATTATCTCTTAGTTGATACTTCTGAGGACATTTCTGTAACGTATTATTTTTTTTAGCAATTTATATATTACTATTTTTTAAATAATTGCAGTGACACCGACAATTGTTGATAAAAACGTAACGTCTCTTCAAATAGAGGAGAATTCACCAGCTGTTATAACGTGCAAGTAAGCGTAAATTACGTGTTGATTACTGTTATAAAATTCATAGCACAATTGTGTCGTTACATTTCAAATCGAGTTAAATGCAATTTTAACCGTTCATATATAACATGCTTAATTTGCTTAACATTTCCAGTTTTTATACACCGAGAACGAAGTTCAAATTTTGCCGTTCATAAGGTTTTTGGTTATTTTTTATCATCTTCGTAATCTACATCTACAAAATTTGAGAATCTTGACAAAGAACGTACAATATCTGGAACGGCTAAAATTGTATTCAGCTGATTTTGAAATGCAATAATTGACATTTAACTATAAAAAATAGATAAACCTCTTTTATCTTATTGTAACAATTTTTGGAATAGATATATGAATGATAAAATTGAACGGTTGCAACAATTAAGAAGAAAAAATTACTATAATGAATTAGTATACATTAAACGCTATTTATTCTAGAGTTGCAGAAACAGGTCTAAAACCAAGTATAAGATGGGAGTTTAAAGCTCGCAATGGACATGAATTTGTATCTATACCTCAATATGGAGAAGAGATGCGTATACCAAACGCTGTGATGCACAACGCTGGTTATTATAGATGTATTGCTGATAATACTATAAGAAGTGATGATAAAATAACAGGTACTGAAATATTAAAGCAATATAATATACTATTAATCGATTAAATTCGAGTTAGTAAATTTACCTCCAGTTACACAAAAAACGTCGAGGTGATTATAAGGTCTGCCGACAGAAGTGGTAACTCAAAACAATGGAATAATCTGTCCTTTTTTGAATTTTTAAATCTATACTAAGATTATAAAGCTGGAGGATTTCTTTGTTTGTTTAGTCGAACGCGATAATCTCAGAAACTACAGGTCCGATTTGAAAAATTCTTTTGGTGTTAGATAGCTAATTTATCGAAGAAGCTGAGCAACAATGAAGAATGTTTCCAAATCCAATCCAGAGGGTTTTTTTTCCTTTTGAGAGCTTCCGTAAGTAACTATTCCACGCGAACAAAGTCGCGCGCAGAAGCTAGTCAATTATAATTTGTAAATTGAAATTATTAACTTTACTCTGGTTATTACTATATTCCTCCTTTACTATTAAGACTTCTTCTATATCTCATTTCGTGTCCCCCCACTTCATTACGTTCAGTTTTAAATTATCATTCACTAGCGGGCCCGGCAGACGTTGTCCCACCCTGAATATAAAAAAAAAATCCTTAACAAATTATATACCAAAACGTTCCTCATGAGTTACTGTGCCTACTGGTGGAACAGACAGACAGACTGACGCGGTAGGGGACTTTGTTTTATACTATGTAATGATGATTATGATAAGGTATTATGTCTTTCAGTAAAGCGATTGTCATTGCCTTTTTGTGGTCTATATTAAGGCTAATATCTTGTAAAGGATTTTAAGAAATAAAGATATTCGTATTTCTCTTCCCATGGTCTTTGATCAATAAGTCCCTTGATCCAACATATAAGTGTTTTCTAAAATGAATGTACTTTTGTTTCAGAGTTGGTTGTTACTATGAAGCCTGTAGTTATGATATTAGAAGGCCGGAATAGTAATGTGTCTTATGGGAGCGAACTTGTTCTGACATGCAGAGTACTGGCTTATCCAGTTCCGAAGATTACTTGGACAGATAGTTCGAGAAACCCAATATATTCTCAGGTAAATAATTTACACATTCCCAATACAGTAAACCAAACTTCCAAAGTAACAGTTCCATATATTTGTTGCAACTAAACTGAATTTGGGCTAATATAAAAAAAATTTTTTTTGGTAAATATAACCCTTAGTGAACGCTATATACGTAATTAGCATTTCATTAGCATTAACAATTCAAGTTACAATTACTTATTAGCCAAGTGAGACTATAAACACTAGAGTGACTACAAGCTGGCTAAGATTCGTTAATACTATTATAGATTGCATTATTGCAGTACGATCTTCGACGCTTTATTGCAGTACGATCTTCGACGCTTTATTGCAGTACGATCTTCGACGCTTTATTGCAGTACGATCTTCGATGCTTTATTGCAGTACGATCTTCGACGCTTTATTGCAGTACGATCTTCGATGCTTTATTGCAGTACGATCTTCGACGCTTTATTGCAGTACGATCTTCGACGCTTTATTGCAGTACGATCTTCGACGCTTTATTGCAGTACGATCTTCGATGCTTTATTGCAGTACGATCTTCGATGCTTTATTGCAGTACGATCTTCGACGCTTTATTGCAGTACGATCTTCGACGCATTATTGCAATACGATCTTCGACGCTTTTTTCCAAGAGCCCGCGAAAACGCAAGTTTTCGCGGGCTCTTGGAATATAATGTAGTGGAATTTATATTTTATTCATAATCTTGTGTAATAATTGATGGTGTTTTACGTAATATAGCTTGGTTATTTTGCGCAAGTGAAGTGGGTGGGAAATAACACCACGGTGCATGGACTCTGACTTGTCACAAAAACTTCCTGGAAAATTATAATAAGACGGCCACCAACACTAACAGATCATTACATAGTATAAAACAAAGTCCCCTACCGCGTCTGTCTGTCTGTCTGTTCGCGATAAGCTCAAAAACTACCGAACGGATTTTCATGCGGTTTTCACTGATGGATAGAGTGATTTATGGGGAACGTTTTAGTATATAATTTGTCAATGATTTTTTCATAATCAGGGCGGGACAACGTCTGCCGGGCACGCTAGTTAGTTGCTAAAAAAAAAAAGAAAAAGTGTGGTGGTGATGTTTGTGCAATAAATGTTCTTACAGTTTCTATGAGGACCCTAAATTTAATACTTATGGCTTCGCTTGGAAGAGATAAATCGGTGAATAGGTTATGAGTAAAATATTTAGTAAGAGGGTACCATTACAACATCACATCTCCTTAACGATAATTCCAGTAAATCTAAAGGAGTGTCACATTTACAGATTCGAACGTCAGCTAATGAATACGAATACACCAGCGTATTAACAATTCCAAACGTGAAGAAATCAGAAGAATACTATTGCCTGGCGGACAATGTGCAAGGCAATGTTAGTGCTAATATTGGTATTACGATGTTACCGCCGTTTAAAATAATGGAACATCCTGACCGTAAGAACTTAGTCTATTTATTCCTAACCTTCAAATAAAAATACCATGATTATTTAATTTCCCATTGTTGTTATTTACTTGTAGCTACCGAGTATGTCATCCTCTTTGGCAGGCTGGCTGAAACTTTTGTAAATATTGTAAATAGAATGTCATTCAAACAATTGAACAAATAAATGATATATCGCGTGTCTCTATAAATACCTTATATGGTCAAATTAATAAACAGTCTATTTCACGCACTCCGAGTATTATTATTACGCTGTCCGTGTCAGGCTAGAATCTTATAGTAGTGAGCCCGAAGCTCCTACAAACTTAACAATATTATTTACCAAGATATATAAAAATCCAGTGCCATAATGTTTGTCAATTATTGTTATTAATTGTAAGTTTCATCAGTCTCGAACAGATGGCGTTTTAAATTAGTTTGTTGACAAAAAACTGCTTTTATTCACTTTATATATACCATAGATGGCGCCTCGTTTCAGTTTTGAATTTCTTTTTCAATCCCAGGTTATTCAGTTCAACATGTTCATATAACATGAGCCACAGTGACGCGCGTTAAAACTAGTGAACTTATAGGCTTAGGACTATGCCCATTGGATGCTGGATTTTTCGTAGATGGTTTTTTTTTGCAATTAAAAACAGAGTTATACTTCCTCAATATAGAGTATATTTCTCTCTCTCTGAGTAATCTGTATGTTTTATTTTTTTATTTTCTATCATTATTGGTTATTACGGTTATTGGTTATTACTGGTTAGCTGATGAATGGGTCGGCTCACTCGGGGTAGTACCACCCTCTCACAGAAAACCGACGTGAAGTAACAGTACTTGCATTGTTGCGTTTCGTTCGCTCAGTGAGAGCGCCGGAGACCCACCTCCCCTCCACTTCTACTTTCCCCTTCCCCTTCCCTACCTCCCCCCCTATACAGGCTGGCAACGCACTTGCGACTCCCCTGGTGCTGCAAGTGTCTATGGACGGTGGTGATCACTTACATCAGGTGACCCACCTGTTCGTTTGCCTCCTATGATATAAAAAAAATATATATAATAATAATAAATAAATATTAATAAAATAATAAAGTAATGAAAAAAAACGTATAAGTAAAGTAAAAATATAAATAAAAATAAATATATAATAATATATATTTAAAGTAGGAAATCGAACTTAAAATGTTTAAAAAAATGTCAATTAATTACAACAAAATTCACCAAACTAAACTATTACACTGTATTTGGATTATCGTAAAAGGTATCCTTCCCTTTATTAAGAGAAGAATTACCTAAAGTATCTAAACGCACTTTGTAAACAAATCTTTATGGTTAAAATACATTATATTATACATATTTTTAGCAATCACCAATGCAGAATATGGCAAATCAATCTCAATTAATTGTGACATACGCTCTAATATTCCAATAACAATATCTTGGTACCGTTTCAATTTGAGAACAAGACAAAAGGATATTATAAAGCCGTCAGATAAGTACTCCATCTCTTGGGATGAAACAAAATTAACGATCAATCATGTCAATCTTGATTTTACCGGAAAATACTCATGCAAAGCATCTCTATTACTTGATAGAGATATGTCTGTAGAATACGATACGGATGTAAAAATAAAAGGATTGTGTGAGTATTTTGTATTTTTTATGTATGTAATATTTTAATAACATAAGAAGATAATGTTGCGTAATCTGTCAAAAAAAATTGAGAATGTGCATCATTTGACGATGGAGTGGGTCTAAAACAGCATCGGAGGGGAGTCATTCATGAATAGTATGAGAGGTAATTACATAGGTACAGAACATAGGTATTTGTCACAGCATTTGGCTGAACCCTGTTAGGGTGAAGCTAAAATGCTGTACTATTTGCCAATGAGACCTCATTAGCGACTCTACTGATGGAGTTAGAAAAATTGGGGAGGAACAATGGGGCTGATATGCTCGCTGGAATAAAAGCCATGTCACACCGAATCAACACATTTTTTTGAGAATCCAAATATTCTAGGCCATTATAATTCAGGTTATCCAATCTAGCGTCAAGGGATAGCGAGGGACTTTTTCAAAAGACACATTTGTATCTTTTTTCAATGTTTATATTTTATTATTATTATTTATTGTTCATATATTATGTAGTCCTCTAATATTATTGTCAAGACACCGATTACACGTCCGTACATTACTTTAGCCAGATCCTCACGTGCCTCCTCTCTTAAAAAATATGCAAATTAACCTTTTTATTGCTTACGTCATGCTTGAATGACCTCATACCTCTTTAACAGCTTTTACTGGTTTACTTTCATAATACAAATATGGTATATGCTAAAGAATCAATGCGTTCCAATTTGATTAAGTAGCAATAGTTCTCCTACAATTTAACTATGTATACGTACGTACGTACTACGTATGTAGTGTTATATATAATCTTTCGTAACTTCTACATTGTCACTATTTATTTATAATGCCATAGATTTTAAAAGTGTTAAGTAAAATCTCTCATATGCATACGTAATTTCCAATCAGATTTTTTTTCAGTATGGTTTAAATAATACTTCTATCAAATTGCAAGCAATTTATTATTTACCTTTTCCAGCACAACCAAGAATAAATAAAAACGGAACCACAGTAGAAGTCCATGAGAATAGCCCAGCTTCGATTGTCTGCTCGTGAGTATTTGATAATTGTGATTTAGCACTCTTCTCTTCTAGTATCTTCTGATACTGAACAAACTTAGTATAAGATAACTTATAAAGAAAAGGTTGTGAAATAATTTTTAAAATTATCACTAAACCGTACACTCCTCAAGTTATGAAACACTGGTAGGATTTTTTTTTAGTTTTATCTTTGGTTGCCAATCCTTTACATAATTTAATAAAAAATCTTGTGATAATTTTCATGGTCTGTCAAGATGGTGGCCCCTTTGTTAGAATTGTGCACAATAACATATCTATATTGCGTAAATTGCCATCAACATTACAAAACATACAATCAAGTAACACAAGATTATGGGAAAATTTTAAATCCACTACATAACAGACTAAGGTGGTCCCGTGAAAAACTTCGGTAGTAGAAATAAATAATATATTTTATAATCATCAGGATTTTAGAAGGCACTCCGTTACCACAAATAACATGGCAGTTCAAGTGTCGAGGTTCGAACGAATTTTTAAATCTACCAGGTTCAGAAGAAATTATGCAAATACCGAACGCTGTTTTAAATAACGCTGGTTGGTATAAATGCATTGCTAAAAACGTTGCCGGAACTGATGACAAAATTACAGGTAATTTAGCGTTGTAAAATACTCATACACATAAACCAACTGGTTACACAGCAGAGGTCATGAGATCAAAAATAAATAGCGAATCTAATAGTCAAGACATAAAACTTAAATTTGCTCATAGACTTGAACTTAATGTATTTAATTGAAGTATGTATCTTAAAAAAGAAAGAAATAAACTTTTATTTCACAAAAATACAACACATGTCAACAAATATAAATGATTGAACAGCATAATAAATAAGGATCGTATGGAGCCGAAAAGCTTTTTATCTCAACATAAGACTGCAAGCAAATGCAAGAGTTCTAGCGATATATGGACGCAATTACATTGCAAATTCAAATTCCTATTGATAAAGACACAAACCAAAGTCAAATAATTTGTTTCAGAACTCATTGTAAAAAAAATACCAGTTGTAACTATATCAGAAGGAACAAAAATTAATACAACATACGGCAAAGAACTTTCACTAACATGCACAGTTATTGCATACCCTGACCCAATCATTACTTGGAATGATAACAAGGGATCTATCTTAACAGCTGAGGTACTTAGAAATTTATATATTTTTCTTATAGATGTGCCACTTATATCAAATTTGGGCCTCTTTATAATGCAATTCATTTTAAGGTTTACCATTTAGGGATTGGTTTTAATTAATAGTTTCTTTTTATTTTTAACTATTAGTTCTTTTAGGTGTCATACCACTTCAACACTTAGTACTTAGTCTTTTGAAACATATTTGCAGATTGTGTGTAATAGCTGAATGTGGCGCTTCATGGTTCACGTCAATTATCTATTGTGAAGCGATGATGGTGTTATATTGATAGCGCTTTTAGACATCACGTCGTTGAACTTAGGTTCGAATCCTAATAACTGAGTTGTAGCTCTCGGTGGAGGAAACATTATAATGAAATCGTAGCATGGTGGTATTACTTTTTGTAAGTCCGTCTGGTGAACTAGCATTCTCAAGTTGAAAATCTGACGCTAAACACCTGTTGGCGTATTATACCAGCTACACTTGAGAACCACTCCCCTTTAGATTTAGCGTTTTTACGATCTTAGACCATTTCGTCATTTAACATCAGACGAGATCGTGATCAAACGTTAATACCTAAAAACTGTATAAAAAAAGACTATTACAATTATCTGTTCTTGCCAACTGAAGCATATACATATGCTGTTGAAATTTAGGTCAGTTAATGCGTTGGGTTCTCTTATTTGGGTTCTGAGACTGATAACCTTAATATTGTTTGACCTATTATCATGATAGTTGGCACACCCATAGCTATTTCAAGCACAGGCTTTCATGCTATCCATGTTACTAGACAAGAAATATGAAGTCTAAAATTGTTCTATTTCTTCATAGACTTTACCATCAAATAACGAATATGAATACACCAGTCGTCTAAGGATACCAAGTTTTAAGAAGTCAGCCCAGTTTTATTGTAGCGCTGTGAATAGCGTAGGGGAAAGTGCAGCGAATATTGATGTCAAAGTAACGTCAATAATATCTGTCGATCCAGAAGGTACGAATATTCCTTTTAAATACGTAATCTGGAAACTAACATACTTTACGTACATAAGAGATTATATAAATTATACATTAGAAAACCTTTTCTTATTTGATGTTATTTTGAATTTAAGCAACATATCACTAAATATATAAAGGAGTATACCACATTAAATAGTGAAACGTTATGGCATTTTATTGTCATTGCTGTATTTTATCCGTTGATATCACAATATATAAAAATCTAGTGTCATGATGTTCAAAACTACTCAACCGATCTTCATGAAAGTTGGCATTTATGTATAATTTGGTCCAACTCGGGAAATAGGATAATTTATATTTCATTTAATGGCCTCAATATTTTTTTATTACAAATTAAATGATTGTTAATGTTGATTATTGTTATAAGTTGTAAGTTTCATCAGTCCCGAACAGATGGCGCTTTAAATTAGTTTGTTGACAGAAAACTGTAGGACCGGCTGTTACAGATATCTTATTGATGGCACCATGTTATAATTTTTAATTTCTCTTTCCACTCCAGTTTATTTTAAGGTGCACGTTTTCTGTCAGCCTATTTACTACGTTACCTCGCTTTTTCTGAATCAATTTTTATTCCATTATCATATGTTGTGTATTATTTACAATTATTATATATTTCTAACTATAAAATTATAGTAAAACAATAACTGATCCACAGCAATGGCCAGGTCAGCTACAGTAATATTATAGAAATCCATTTCCTCTCTTTAAGTGTATTATTATTTCCATAAATTTTATCCATAATTTATTTTTTTCCTTTTCTATCGCAAACAATATTTTCTCTTGTTTCCTTTCTATAATAATTGTACAGTGCCTGATTAAATTATTTCCCAAAATAAATCGTAAGTAATCCCAAGAATTGATTATAAGTATAGATTAAAGTTTAGTATCATTCTCTGCAGTTACTATGAATGTGGAATATGCTAAATCAGTAACAATCCAGTGTGGTGTAAAATCACAAATGCCGATAGTGATAACATGGACCCATGTCAATAGTGTAACAAAAGAAACGGAGATCGTGAGAGCTTCAGAGAAATATTCTTTGCCATGGGATGGATCTAAAGTGACAATTAGATTTATGAATTTTGATTTAATCGGGAAATATTCCTGTAAAGGATCGTTATTATTCGACCCTGAACAATATGAAATACATAATACAAATATCAATATTAACGGACTGAGTAAGCTTTTTTTTATATTAATATATTGGTTAAATAATTCATTAAACGAAAAGCACTACGGTACGGTTACACTACGGTGATCGGAAATAAAACATTTTTTAAATTAATAATTCTATGTTAGCTATGTTAAATTAACATTGGTGCACCGTTCTATGTTTTCCACTTTATCTATATTAGATTTCTATTCATTTATGTCTATGAATAAATTATTGACTTGCCTAGAAGTGGGTAAATTTAAAATTAAACAATATTCAATATATAATTTTTATTACCTGACAAAAGTTACACATCGCCTCGAGGTCATGTTTTTAATGCGAGTCTTGACACCGTAATACAGAAAAATGACCGTATCGTATAGGGCCATCTCTTGGTGAATATTTTAAACAGTCTAGTTTAATACAATAATATGTCAAGGTAGAAAAATATATTTCAAATTAATAATGTTTTTTTCAGTACCTCCTAAATTTAATAAAACGTATAATTCAGTTGAAGTAACAGAGAATTCACCAGCTACAATAGAATGCAAGTGAGTATTATCATTTTAGAACATATTTGATTAAATTTCAAATTTACTTTAAGTATGTGAAGCTGTAAGAGTTATTGATATAATAAATTATTATAAGTTATATTAAAAATTGGGAAATTTCGATAACAAAATGTATAGAGTGTATAGACATTAGGGAATTACCAGAGAGTGAATATTAAATTCTAATTTATGTACTGCAATATATGTGGAATACGTCGTGAATTTTTATAACAGTCGAATTTAAAATTTTGCTTTTAGACTCCTTGAGGGTACACCTAAACCAAAAATATCGTGGCATTTTAAAAGCCGTGGATCAGAAGAATTTCTGTCTATACCAGGTTTTGAGGAATATTTGCGTGTACCAAGCGCTGTGCTCCAAAGTGCTGGTTTTTACAAATGTATTGCTGAAAGTTCTGCCGGTAACGATGAAAAGACTACAGGTAATAATGTTGTACAGATATCTTAGTATATATATATCTATATATGTACAGTTCTGTTGAATTCAAATCATTTTTTCTGATTGGATATTAAAGTTCACAAACAAAAATCTATTTTTTTAAATTGTTGTTTCTCTGTCTGTCCGTTTGTTCCGGGTAATCTCCGAAATGGCTTGACTAATTTTGACGGGAATTTCACTGGCATATAGCTTAAAGTTATTAAAATTATAATGAGTGACCTAGGCTATTTTAATTTAGACTGGCTGTTATTCGCAGCTTTGTCCGCAGTGCTATTTCCAAAACGGTTGGACCCATTTTTACGAGACTTCCACTGCCAGATAACTGAAGTAATAATTAATAGAAATTAAGTGTCCGTTATTTGTCCGGTTAATCTCAGAAACGGTTGAATCAATAATCATAACTACTGTACTAGCAGATGGAGAATATTTGAGAAAGTATTATCTTAACTTATATGTAATGTAACGTATATTATGGTTTCAGAGCTTATTATAGTTAAGGAACCATTAGTAACGATTGCTGAAGGAAAAAAAGTAACACTTTCTTACGGTGTTGAACTCATACTTACATGCAAAGTGCAAGCCTATCCAGTTCCAACAATAACTTGGAGCAGTGATGAGGACTCCACTTTACCGTCTGAGGTATCCACCAGTTTAGAATATTTAGATTTTTTGTACATAATACTGCGGAAGCCGTAGATTCTATTTTGACTCTAAGTCTTAAAGAATATTGAATATTTTTATTAATGAACTAGCTAACCCGGCCATGCGTTGCTGTGGTTCAGTTATTACATGTTGAATTTAATAAAACATGTGCTCCATAAAATAAACTGGAGTTGACAAAGGAATTCAAAATTAAAACGAGGTGCCATCTATGAGATGTCTATAACAGTCGGTCCTGCAGTTTTCTGTCAGCAAACTGATTTAAAGCGCCATCTGTTCGAGATTAACGAAACATAGAATTAATAACAATAATCAATATTGACAATAATTTAATTTGTAATAAAAAAATATTGTGGTCATTAATCGAAATATAAATTATCCTATCTCTCAAGTTGGACCAAATTGTACATAAATGCTTCAACTTTAATGAAGATCGGTTGAGTAGTTTCGGAGTTCATCGTGGACAAAAACATCATGACACTGTATTTTTATATATTCAGATAGTGCTTAGTTAACGCTAATGTTATTAAAATTAATATAATAATTAGATCATTCGATGCAATATTCAACCTACCATACGAGTATTTCAATTGGCTTCTTATATTCCGACTTTATTTCTTTTTCAAAATACTTTACAAAATGTAAATATGGCTGTAAACTGTTACCTGACGTAGGTCAGCTACTGTTTCTGTTGCTATATCCTCTTTAATGTTACAATTATAACTTCAAATGCAAATTGAAGCAAAGAAATTTTTTCTATGACGTACCTAATATATGATGTGGCATATCTATACATATTATATCTACGTGTATGAGTAGTATGTATGATAAGAATGCTACCAAATATTGCAATAATGCATAATGTATGAGGTTGGGATTGATCGAGGAGTCGATCTCAACCTTCCTCGACCATATAAATGGAAATTTATTATTGCTGACGTCACAACATTAATACTCGGAGTCGATTATCTTCGATATCATCAGCTGAACGTCGATCTCAAAAGCCGACAGCTTATTGATAACACGACAAAACTCTCAGACAAAGTTCTTCACACGCATCTCGATTCACGAAACCACACGCAGTATCAACCCTCGATTGTCATACGCAATATATTAGTTGAATTCTCAGGTACGACAATATTTACTTCGGTGAATTACGTTCGAATCAAAACGTCGAACACTTTATCGAAACGACTGGTCGAACGATACACTGCCGTGCACGACAATACTAATACTAATAATCGGTATGAAATTGTCTTAACGGAACACATCAAGTCAAGGATTGTACAGACCCGGCAAGAGTCCCTGGTTAATCCCACGTCATGTCGTAAAAAAGGAGAACCGGAGACTTCCGGCTATGGAGACTACAGACTTAATTAGACTACGCATCGTTAATTGAATCAATTTTTCGGTCACTCGGATCTTCAGTCATCAAAATATGTTTTTCTACGTGTCGACGCTCTCAAGAAGCCTTTGCACTCACCTTATGAAGGATCCTACAAAGTACTTCACAGAACCGACAAACTTTTCACTCTACAATTGCCTACAAGAGAAGCAACTATATCCATCGATCGTTTAAAACCTGCCTACGGTTTCAACGAAGTGGATCAACCGAGCACTACTTTACACAACGCTACATCAGACACTTCTGTGCCAATCACCTTGAAGAAGACACGTTCCGGTGGAAGCATCAAGATTCCGGTACGCTTCGCTTGAGGGGGAATCATGTAGCTACCGAGTATGTCATCCTCTTTGGTAGACTGTCTGAAACTTTTGTATATATTGTAAATAAAATATCGTTCAATTTAAGAATGATCGCGTCTCTATAAATACTTAAATACCTTATATGTTCATATAAATAAACAGTCTATTTCACGCACTCCGAGTATTATATTTACGCTGTCCGTGTCAGTCCAGAATCTTATAGTAGTGAGCCCGCAGCTCCTACAGTATGATTATTTTTGGTTTTATGATGATATAGTTCCTATTTTAATGCTATTTATAGATCCATATTTCAATAATAATGATATTCTTAGATCCTGTACTTTATTTTTCAATCGATTTTTTGGTAACTATTGACCTTGATAGCGATAGGTCATACGAACAAGTCTAATTAAAATTCCTGAAATAGAGAAGGCGCAGTTCTTTTTTCACTGATTGTGTCCGTTAGGGAATTGTCAGCTGTTCGAAGTATATATTATGCTTAAATACTGATTTTTATAGGCATTACCCCAAAGTGGTGAATATGAGTACATCAGCCGTCTCAGAATTGACAGCGCGAAGAAAACACTTAACTACTCCTGTAAGGCTGAAAATAGCCAAGGTATAGCAACCGAAAGCGTGGAAGTTGTTACCGAACCAGTTTTCAAAGTCCTGGAATACCCCGAAGGTAAAAGTATTAAAATTCACGCAGTATATTGTTGTATTTATTGATTGTTTTATTAGAAAGGCTGTATTGACTTTTACGCGTTTTTATTGTAATATGACAGATATCCAAATAAGTATCCTATAGTATCCGGTATCCGGCAGTATCCGGGTAACACATTCTACAACACAATTGTGCGCATAATGAAGGTTCTGGAGAACCTTAGGTTTATCGCTATTTTCCAAGGTTTTTGAGTTTGTGGATAAGCAATCACCCAGCGCCAGGAGGTGCTATATTGTTACGAATTGCATACTATTAAATCTTAATGACTAATTTCGACTAAATACCTCCATTTTGCTTAATTTTTATGATAAATTTAAGCCCCTAACGTGGATTCTGTCATCAAATTGATTTACCTCATTTTTATTGTAATCATCTAACTAAAACAATTTCTCCAATTAGTTATAATATTAATTAATATGTCATTGTAAGAAGTTTCTGAATTATAATGATAAAAGAGTGCAAATTTTAATTTTTCATTAAGGTAGATTCTCAGTATTCCGGTACTTTGTAAGCCAGGGGATGTCGGATTATTGTAATGTCCGAATTTATTAGATTTTAAAGTAAAACTATTGAATTTTTTGTGTTATACTGATACCGGTGTGCAAGCATGAAAGGAAAGTAGGTGTGAGAAAATCATGAGCGTAGGGTGCCGGATCATTGGACGTATCGATCGGACTACTGAAGTCCGGGATTAGTGAGACTACTGTACTTTTGGCTTTTAATTAAAAATTACTGTTAATGTTCACAGAATTGGTTAACGTTGAATACGGGAAAGAGCATAAAATACGCTGCGTTATAACATCCACGTTCCCAATGCGAATGCAATGGTTCCGGACTGTCGATAAAAGCAACACAATGCAAATTTCTCATTCATCTGATAAATATGATTTAGCCGTTGATCATACTGAGCTTACCATTAAATTCATGGATTCAGATCTTATTGGGAAATATACGTGCAAGGCTTCTTTGTTGTTTGACTCTGAAACTTTTAAGGCATTTGATTCGAATCTATTTTTGGGTGGCTTAGGTGAGTTAATTTTTTTTTTCTTTTAATTCTATTTTTGGCATCTTCTAGATTGTTACCGCCATTACCGAGTGGGTAATAATATTTCAAGAGTCTCGTGATAATTTCAATGTTCTCATAAGATGGCGGCTCCCTTGTTAGACTTTTCCAGGGTGTTTTTATGGCATCTCAGAGTTCATGTTCCGTGGTATTATTTCGGATCCACTACACTTGTGCACAATAAGCAAACTATATTACGTAAAACACCACCAATATTACAAAATATAGAGCCAAATAACACAAAATTGTGAATAAAATATAAAATCCAGTACATGACAGACTAAGATCGCGCCAAAAACTCCCGTGAGTTACACGAATTGCTTAACATGGAACCTTAGTAGACAAAGGTCTAAAAGTTAATTGAAACTGGTGCTGTATCGATGCAATCTAGAAGCATAAAGCCTCTCTTCTTATTAACATCATGAAATAAGCGAATACGGAAGGTTCGATTTTTGGCAGAAGAAATTAAAATTGCTTCACGTGTTAGTATAATATTATCAGAATCATACTTTCCTCCTGTATTAGCTACCGAAACACAGCTATAGGTGCTGCTTGGCTTGGATGGTATCAACTTGAGGGTGGTAGTCAGCCAGGCGGAATTAGAAAAATTCATGTTGAATAAAAATTAATGTGCTTGTAAATTTCAGTGGCACCTTTGTTACAACAAGCACCGGAAGTAACAAAAGTTAAAGTTAATACAAATGTGACATTGTTTTGCAAGTAAGTATTGATATTAAATTTTCATGCGAAAGTGTAAATTGTTCCTGGTAGCGGTTTATTATCCTTAGTTTCTCTGCACTTTTAATAGACTAGTGAACTTCGATCTCTTGTTTCAAGTAACTCATACTTAAGACTTTCTAGATTTTAGTTTCTAATTTGAAGAATCTTACGTAAAAGTGATGTGGGTGTGAATTTATTTAGGGCCGACTGTTTTTGGTAAGACAGGCGACGCCGATAGATTTCTATACACAGCGTGCGTGTGCGAGGTAACACTTTTAATAAATATGAGTCTCTCTTCATTTACAATATAAAAGACATTATGAATAAACGTTCATGGAGCGTACTATTTTGGGTCTCTCATGGATCGTATGCTACAAATATAAAATCCAAATGTGAACAAAGGTTCAAGGTATTAGTAAGCGAATTACAATAATTTATAATAGTACTTTTACGTATTCTGGGTCAGGAATTTAAAATTGCTGCAGGATCGGCTACCATCTCTGTAGTCTAAATATATAGCAACAGTGGCTGGTAATCTTACAATAAAAATCGACATGAATTGTGATAGTTCGCGTAGGAATGGAAGCCTATGTGTTTGTACTCAACTGTGAGCAAATATGGGTTGAATAAATTATATGAATATCTTTTAAACATTTTGACAGCTTGTTAAAGCCATCGTCGCAGTAGTAGAAAACAGCATTGATTTATTTAATATTACTAACGTATTTTTTCCCTTTTATTCAATATCTCCAAGACAGTCACACTACCCTTGAAGCAAGTAACTGAAATTTAGACAAGAATTTTCATTTCCAATTAAGGAATCCAAAATGTAATAAATTTAAAAAATACAATGTTTTATTTTATTATTAACATGAAATTTAACTAAATTGGCGTTCTTATTGTATTTATGTACTATGTCATTAATTTCAGAATACTTAAAGGTAGCCCAAAACCAACGATAACATGGTATTTTAAGAAAGCACGTATTGATAAATTTGTATCTATTGATAAATCAGAGGAAGAGTTACATATACCAGCAGTAACATTCATACACGCTGGCTATTATAAATGTGTCGCAGTGAATGGAGTGGACAGTGATGAGACAACAACAGAACTTATTGTCGAAGGTAAATTTACATTTATTCATTATACCATCTAACTATAGCTATATTCAATAAAACAGTGTTCGCAGCATGTAGTATAATAAGCTTTGTTAAGGAACTTGGGCCAGCATGGCGACCCTAATGAGTGGTGCAAAAAATATTAGAAAAAAAAGGTGCCTGCGTTAGTTGCTTGAGTTATGACGTCTGACGTGTAATAATAAATTGTAATTTTGGATTTACAATTGTATTATATGAACTATTATAAAACGACATCGATATTGTTATTTGTTTTGATGAGTGTTATGACAAAATGGGTGGTGTCAGCTTCAGCCTTTAAAGCTTCTATTAATATACTCATTTGGACATACACTTACACTATTATTACTACAAATGATCTACTATACTGAAAGCGTTACAGGAACGCTGTGGCTGTATGGGAAGTGCTATTAAAGTTACTGTACTGTTTGTAGTTACTGTGTATCATAGTTTTACTAGGATTGATTACAACCCTGGATTGTATTTATTGGAGGGCCCAGCAGCAATTCGGTTTTCGTGGTTGTGACCATCTCGTACAAACTTCTGAAGCGAAAGGACTCTAACCTTTTGTTGATCTATTTTGAAATCGACATTTAGAGATACGATTTATTCCTTCGTTATCAAATTCCGATTTAATTTACCCAAAATTATTTTTAGACTCTGACACTGATCACACAACAGACGTCCATAATATCGACCTATTAGTAGGAGATACAAGAAAAATAAAATGTCTTGTGCCACATACTAACTATGATTCTGTAAAATGGTACATGGTAAGTATTTTCTTATATCTGTATTTAGAAACATTATTTTCGGTCATTATTTTAACATCAATTTTCTATTGAAATACTTTAACGCAAATAACATTGATTTGATCTAACCTTTCATTAAAAGCTTCAAATTGATCATTCAATCTTTGATGTGGTATTCACAAACTATGTACTTTTCGAACTATTATATACTAGTAGTTGAGATTCGACCTTAATTCATTTTCATATTCAATAAGAATAATAACTATTTCAGTGGTTTCTAATCTCTAATAAATTCTATAATTATTTATTAATATATATAGGTATACAATATTAATATACATATACAACTGCCGTCAGGTTCAACCGTCAACCAAGGAACGCGTTTTGAATTCTTTTTATTGTTTTAATTACTAATATTTTGCTCTCGCTCTATTACTAGGTTCAAATGTAACGTTTTTAGGTACGTCTCAGACAAATAAAATCAAACGTTTTCTGTTGCGCTGAAACATGGTATCGGTCAATCTATTCCAAGTGGAAGTGCAAAGTAACTTCCACTATAATATTTAATTATGAATTTCCACAAAGTAACGCCTTCTTCAATCAAATATTGAAGAAATATTGTCCATTTTCAGAACGGAAAATACACTATGATCACTAAAGAGTATTTAACTCTACGTGACGTTGATATATCAATGGCTGGAAATTATACGTGCCAAGTAATTAATAGTGCAGGTTCACACTCAGATACTTACGTAGTGAACGTAGGATACAAACCCGTATTCATAAACTATTTGGATACAACTATTATAGACTGGAACGGTTCGGGCGAACTGGATTGTCAGGCAAAAGCGAAACCACAAGCACAGGTGATGTATTTTACCTTTATTCCATTTAAATAGGATAGCCACAACATGTGCTCCTCTTTCACTCTCCTTTGTCAGCTTATCATTATTTACGGAATCCATTTTTATCCTTCTCGGTCGTCCACTATTTCTATATCCATTCACCTTCACACTTGAAACTTTCCTGGTAACATGGCTTTCATCTCTCCTCTTGACATATATACCTTGGTAACCTGTTATTCCTCAACCTCTTAATCACTGGTGATATTTTTAAATTTCCTCTGATATACACATTTTTGTAGAAAGAATGCAGGATCTAAAATGAATCTGCCAGGATAGAGAAAAGGAGATTTGAGAGTGACTTTCAGTTTGAGAGTGGTGACTAGCCATACAAGCTTTGGTATATGCCCTATCATTATACTGTTGCTGTTTCATTACCATGTTTCCTTTAAAAAAAACATCAGTGTAGTTCTCGCTTTTGAACTCACATCTATCGACAGGATATTTGTTCGTTTTACCATAAATCCTTGCTGATATCTGTCGAACTGCATTTTATAATAACATTATTATATATTTAATTTTAAGTACACCATAGAATTTTAGTGTAGAAAGAAACTAGTAAATATCATCTACGGCTGCCATATTGATTCGATAAATTGATTTATTTTAAGCCCACTAAATAAGATAACAGACAGATTTCATTTAGATGAAATTTGTCTGTTCTAGAAGATTTAGATTTCTTGCCAAAATTAGATGCAAGAAAATACGACAAAACTATACCTAACGAATGAAGTAGTATTTTTATATCATAAATAAGGTGTTCAGAGAAAATTGAACAGTTGGTAATGTTTTTCTGGTGAAATAAATATCTTCAAAGTATGGTTAACTCACTATCACAATAGCTAAGATTATAAAGTAATGTAATTCTAACGTAATTTTAGGCGAAATGGACGTACAATGGAGTACCGGTAGATACATCAACTGACACATTCGACCTAAACATATCTGGTTGGGGCCAATACATATGTAATATCAGTAATGTCCACGGCTCTGTTATCAGGACCTTTAACGTTACATCAAATGGTAATGTATATAGTATGACATTCGTTACGACATTATAACCTATTGTGCCATTTAGGTTCCTCGCGTTATTTGGTATTACGCACAAAGTGTACCTCTCATTCCACTGCAGAGCTCCCAGTGTGGTGTGAAATAGTAACAAATTTTGGCCACTGCACTGTTTTTTTTATGTCATACGAGGCAACCGAACAGGTGGGTCACCTGATTTTAAGTGATCACCACCGTCCATAGACACTTGCAACACCAGGGGAGTCGCAAGTGCGTTGCCAGCCTGTGTTCGGGAGGAGGGGGGGAAGGGAAGGGGAGGTAGTCCTCTGGCGTTCTCACTGGCCACTGACCGAACGAAACGCAAGAATGCAAGCACTTTACTTCACGTCGGTTTTTTGTGAGAGGGTAGTAGTACCCCGAGCGAGCCGACGCATTCCCCATTCATGCTGAAACCAGTAATAGCTTCCGCGTGGCTCTACCACTTACCACTTGTTCCACAAAAATCGAACCTCGTAGCGATAAATAGAGTATATAACGATAATATAACATTGATACTCTATTTAGCCATAGGGTTTAAAAAAAATGAGCGACCTTACAGTAGTCGCATATGATGTGTAACATCTGACATGTTATCCTACTATGAAATTGAGGTGAAATATATGTGAAGTCAATTTATTCGTCATCTTATTGGTCGAATATATTTTAAGCATGAAAATGTATGCAATTTTATAAAAAGGCGCGCGCTTGCTCGTGCAAGTTTCATTCTAGTCGTGGTAATACGCAATAAGTGTTGTAGGTGGTAGAGCCACGCTGAAGCTATTACTGGCTTCAGCATGAATGGGCTGACTCACTCGGGGTACTACCACCCTCTCAAACAAAACCGACGTCAAGTAACAGTGCTTGCATTATTGCGTTTCGTTCGGTCAGTGAGAGTGCTGGAAGCCCACTTCCTCAACCCTCTCCCCCACCCCATTTTCCCCAAATACAGGCTGGCAACGCACTTGCAACTCCCCTGGTATTGCTAGTGTCTATGGACGGCGGTGATCACTTAACATCAGGTGACTCGCCTTTTCGTTTGCCTCCTATGATATAAAGAAAAAAAAGTAACTTAAATCCCGAAAATTATGAATATGGGTATGATTGGAAATAATTTGTTACCAAATAGTTACATCTTTCAAATCGAGGAAACTTTTTAATCACAATGTAAAATGTTATATTAACAGCGACAGAAATTAACCTAAAATTATGAAAGAAATCGAAATAATTTATTCGAATAATTCCATATTACTTACTCGCATTTTATTAAGAATGATAATACTTTGTCACACGCTTAATAGTAAAGACAATTATTAATATAGTTTTCTCATATAACTATCAGATTTGTATCAACACTGTATAACTGTTGATGAGTAGACAGCTGATTCTTTACGTCACCGCGCGCGCTAGTTGCTCAAATCAAATAGTGCTCACTTCCTCGCTTTCTGTAACACTTTCGCCCCTTTTGCAAAATCACTCCCACAAAAAATATTCAGCAATCCAAAGAAAAGATATTACACATCAAAAATAGTAAAAAACCCTCTTGTATTCATTTCCAGGATGTTTGATAAATAGAAACGTTGAAGCTACTCCATACACACCTTTATTGCTAAACCGTTCGTCAACTCTTCCATTGTTCGAAACTGTAAATGAATATCTGCTCATGAAGCCGGGAACTCTTTTCAAATTATCATGCCACGACAGAGAGGTTACTCCCAATTCTTTTCAAAAATTCCCTGATGAATACGAACTGAATGTTATTTGCAACCACGAAGACACGTTCTGGGTCGATGGAAAATTATACAAATATTCAGATTTCCACTGCAAAAACAAAGTTTTACCAGTTGTCATAAAGACTGAGGATCGGTGCCTCGGTGATAATACTGAACTAATACGCGTCGGTTTCAACGTGGAGGAATTTATTGAAGTTTATAAAGTTTGTTTAGATACGGAGAAAGTTATGCCGCTGTATACACGTTTTGTAATACGCGGTAAAAACACAAAGATCGATGCGAAGGTATACAAATGGTTCAGAGATACTGGTATAGGTTATAGGAAGATTAACCACGAGTATACCTGTGAGAACCCTTTATCTACAATTTGTTATGCCCGGTCTCAGCTAGTTAGTGCTTATGATGTTCCTTTTGGTCCGGCACAGACCAGCACTTTCATTGATCATTTAAACACTATACCTCTTTGGAAACCATGTGAAGAAAATGGGAGGGTAAGTAATACCTGAAATACCTATTATATAAAAGCGATTTAATTCCCCAATAAGAACGACTGATAAGTGAATATTTTTGTAACTATTGTCTATGTTTTGGAGTTCTTTGTAAAGGATTTGGAATTTGTTGGCTGCTTTTGTACTTATTTTCCAAAATTATAAGGAATATATGCTTCTTTTTTTGCCAATACTTCTTCTCTCTTTTCCTCTTTTTTACCACAGTGACAGTACTATGCCTTGTAGTAAATACAGCAACTACGACAACTTTATTGCCGGTTGTCACTGTTATGTTGGTTTCCAAGTAAGTATAGTCCAGTCTTTGCTCTGATTTATCCTGGACACGACAAACCAAATATAAGTCACTATAACGTATTTATAATTTTATTCATTTGTATCTTAATTTATTATGCGAACCGCAAAGGCAGGCAACGCACTACCTGCGTCTGTTTTTCCAAAAGTTTACAAAATATAGAAGTCTTCGAAAGAAGAGTAAATCATTTTTTAGGCCTCGTAGTCACTCTCCATCAGATGTAACTGAGGTCGTCTTGTCCAGTGAGGTGCAAAAAAAAGATTCTTCTTGTCGATTACGGCCAAGTTAGACGGATCCCAGCCACCCTATTTGACTAACTGTATTACTGTGGCACGTACTATTATACCTGGAGAACAGCGATGCCATCAGCCAATTGCTACTTCTTACTACCCAGCCATCATATCAAGTAACAAAATATAATGCAAAATACATATTACATATTGAAATGTTATCTGTTTAAGGCAAGCCGAAGACTGAATTACCATTCCCTGATAAATCAAAATACGTGGGAATTACCCAATATTTTTATTAAAAAAAACTAGCTGACACGGCTTTGCGTTGTTGTGGCTAAGTTATTGAGAAATAAATTCAAAATTAAAACGTAACGCCATCTAGAAAATATCTATAACAGTCGGTCCTACAGTTTTCTGACAACAAACAAATTTAAAGCGATCTGTTTTTAATTTAAATCTGTTCGAGACTGATGAAATTTACGATTAATATAAATAATCAACATGGACAATCTAATTTGTAATTAAAAGAGATTGAGGTCATTAATGGAAATATAAATTATAAACGCCAACTTTCATGAAAATTGGTTGAATAGATTCGAAGTTAATTGTAGACAAACATCATGGCACTGGATTTTTATATATTTGATAACGCGTTATAAAGTCGTTTTTCATTTACAGATGACGTGGCAAGCGATAGAAGACAATATAAGGGCTAATATGAACGTGAACAGCGAAATAACCGTATGGTCCGGTGCCAGTGGTTTTGCCAGAAAAGGTGAAGGCTATATTCCAAGATTCTTGTGGAAAGTAAGTTATAGTTTTTTCTTTTGTCCAGTCCCCATGCGTGCCTTTTAGTAAATTGAAGATAATCTTATTAGTATTAATGTATTACATAGTGGTTTATGTTCATTACATTATATACATACGTCTCTAAATATTTTAAGTATTTGCTGATGTAACTATGCTATCGTGTAAATTTTAAACTCAAGTTAGACAACCTGAGTCAAGTGTCATCGGTGATTAACAGATGTAAAGTTTGTTATGATTTAATAGGGAGAGAAAATAAGGTAGCATATTGTATAAAGGTTTTACAATTCTACGACTGAGCATCGGCTATCTCGGCATATAATAATAAACTGGTTATAGTACAGCTTCTTTAATAAATAATTATTAACAATTTGCTTATTTAGTATTTTATAACAGAGAGTTAAAGTTTATATCTTTGTATACTGTAGAAACATTCTCTCGATTATTTTGTGATAAAAATCTGTGTTTTTTCACATTGACATTTGACATCGACTATACCAGGTGATTGTTTAGACAGTAGCAATATTTCCGGAGGACACTCTGCACTCGATTCTCTGTGTCGACTGTTAAGTTCTAAATCAATTTAAAAAAAAGGTGATTAATATTTGACCTAATTATCTAGAAAAATACAAAAATTATACACAATCCTCTACGCGTCTATATTAAAGCACAGGGACCGTGGGAACGTCAGGAACAAAACAAAAGGGTTTATTGCCCGTTTTACTACCGAAAGTATTATTAACTCCGGGTCGCCTATTGTAGCTTTTGACACCAGTAATTGCACTTATATTTATTTTTTTATTTACACGTTTGTAGTTATACATTTGAAAGTCTTAGAATAAACTTTAATTTAGATTTTCTTAGTTGTTTAAATATTATTATTTCATATTTTAAATGTGACTATGAAGTGTTATATTCTAGAATATTGCGAGTGTCTAAACAGTCACCTGATATATTTTTTATTAATACATTTTATAAACTACTCCCTACTTTGGCAATAAATCCTCTTTATTAAAGAATCTTAGTGACTTTATCAAGAAGTTATATTTTTTTTAATTAGATATAAAATAGCTAATTACAACGATTATTGTTAAATAGATAATTATATGAACGCTAGTAACTACTGTAGTTGACAACTGTACAGTTTAGTGACTTAGTGTTTCACTTTTCTTTTCTTATGGTCTATAAGTTTCCGAGTTTATTCACAACTTCACCTGATGTTAAATGACGATTTCGTTTAAGTTGGTAAATCCGCTAAACTTAGAGAAGGACTGGCTTTCAATTGCATCAACTGCAGTTGTTGGAACACATCTATAGATGCTTGGCGGCAGATTTTCAACTTGAATGTATGCTTTCGTTACGATGCCTTCCCTCATTTCATTCCCTCATTGACGCTGTATCAGAAAATACTAACCATGGAGCCATCATCGCTTTAGTCTTTACGCTAAAATAGTTTGATTTTAACTCGATACACTTTTTCTATGTTATCCATCCATTTTACGTTATAGATGGTATGAAGTCCTATTGATTGATTTACATTAAAACATAATTGTACTGATTTCTCTTTAAAGATCGTGATGTTCGAAGAATCAGATAAAACGGTAATTATATACGTAAACGACCCAACACCAAAGGATACTGATATACTATGTGATAATATATGCGATGGAAGTTCGCCTTCTTGGATCCAATCGACTGATAAGTACACGTACTGCTGTACTCTTGAAAATTTCTTTACCGCTTTCAAGTTATCTGAAAGTATTGTGAGTGAAACAGTAGAAATAGGCGTAGATTTCCGCATGGCTTCAGGAACAAAAGCATAGAGCCAAATACAAATTTGGTTTCGGTGGCATTTTTTTAGCAGTTAATGGCCACCTGGAACTAAATCCAAACGAGTACACATATCACAGTCAACTAAAACGATATTCCAAGTTTGAAACTGAGATCTATGTAATACCAAACTAAAGTTTTATACAAGAAAATAACCATTCTATAAGCATACATATTGTTTCCGTAGAGATTTCTTAGTATCCATGTAAAGTTTATATGATTTTTAAAATATATGTACAAATTGAGACTACATTTACATCTAGATTGCAAAATTAGAGCAAATTTCTATTGAAGATTATCTCTTAATTGGTAAGCCTGTTCCACATAGTGAGATAAAACATTCGAAAGCAAGCTATTTAAAGCCGAAGTATCTCAAGAAGAACAAATAGTTAATTTAGTTCCGATAGTAAAAAAATGATAATTTCGTTTTTATATATTTGCCATCATTAAATCAAATAAGCAAAATGCTATTATTAGGTGAAAGAATATGAATCTATTATCTTACAAAGCAATGGCAATTCGTGTCACCAAGGAATCTATTAGTTTTACAGGTGTTCGGTAAATTAAGACATAATTAGCATATTTCTCAAGAATTGCGTTTTAAATAATAGTTTTATTTATCGTTTTTAGGATTTATATCATTTATATTTATAGATATCATAATAATATTATGATCTGTTAGCAAATGATACACGTAGAGGTGTAAAGGCTTAATATATGCCAAAAAAATATTATAGGATTTTATTGCTATTTCCTTAGGATCTCTTCTTGTCTTGTTATCAGTCCTGCCTTTCTTATTTGGTATTGTATTAAAGTTTGTCCTAGTACATTCATCCTTTAACACAGAAATATATGTAAATACAGTCAACGGCCATTTTAAGAGGCAGATTTATTAAGATCGCCGAATTGCTCTCATGCCCGAACATATACTTAGAATTGTGTTTGTTAAACTGCACTTTGGTTGAAGGAAACGACTGCCTCGTCATATAGTAATATATTTGTAACAATATTTATGAATATTAACTTATAAGATTCTACTCAACTGTGCAAAGTAATAAAGAATTATTTACATTTGTGAAAGTTTTATTTTGGTACCTACTCCTACAGTAATGATGTCACTTTTATAGCTCAGTAGTGTGTGGTCGGACGCAACGTGCTTTGAAACTATAGGATGTTGATAGTGCTTTTTCAGAACTATACACTATATACTTTTACAGACAGTGTTTTTTATCAGTACCCACCTCGCATGCAACAACTTTTAATCTAAAAGTCTGACCCAAAACACTTATAATTATCTTCGGTAAAAGTAACGTGTCTGTACTTTTTAGATTTTAGTGAAAATCGTTATTTATCGCCAGCTGAGATTGTTACCAAACGCCTATATAATATATCCTATTTAACATACAAATCAATAAATATTATATTATACTGACACCCGGGGGCATTCCACGTGAAGCGGATAACAAAAAAAAGACGTGTGGCACTCAGAGACTGCCGCGGTAAAGCTATTGCATAGCATTTTTTATCAACTTATGCAATTATAATTATTTATTTATTTTATTAATGCAATATTTAAAAAAAAAAAATTATTAAAAAAATTAATTCATTTTTTTCTTTTTATTTCAAAAAATAATACTGCATTTGTGATAATAATAATAAAATGAATGTATATAGAGTACTAACTCATTTTCTTTCACTATTTTTTCGTGACTTTCTTCATTAATAAATGCACTTTGTTTATTCATATTTAAAACACTTTGTACACAAATTATACGAGTACAGATATTCACTGTTGTACATAGATGATAAATACCTATACACCTATATACTTTCTCACAAACAGCTGATTACGGTAGTTTTCCAATACAACCAATGCCACCTAAAAGCGGGTTGCTGAACTAAAGAGACAAGCGTGATATTTCAAAAAGTCATTAAAAGTTCTGGTATTTATCGATAGATGGAAAAACTAAAAAGTATCACCGCTGTGCCGGTCGGAGTGGGGTGTGTTAGGTTTTTTTCGTTACGGAATTTCTGGATTCGGTCCCCACGCTCAAGGCCCGCGATAGAAGCTATGCAATAGTTTAAAAAGTTGAGGTTCTGAAATTCATTCATATTGATCCTTATTGGACTTCTAGTAGGTATGAATGCGACTAAACAATTTCTCTTCTCTATTCTTCTTCTTATTTGCCAAGTTACGGGCTTCTAAAGAACAGTTATGTTTGAAATTTGGATTTTTTGGAAGTAGTTTTTCGAATTGAACATATTTACAATAAAATATGAAACGCAGCGATTTATATAAAAGATAAATTTCTTTTTTTGAAAATAAATCGAAACATGAAATAAAAAATATAACACCAGAAGTAATTTTTTCAAAACGTAAAATTTAGTAACCTGGACGAACTTTTTTTAATTTTCTTTTACATCAAAACAGCTTAAAGCAATAGTCTGCGCTGCGCTGCAGTGCGCTGAGGTCTGGCGCTTGCTTAAGTAGCTTTAGTTGGCAAATATCGCATTAAATTGTCTCAATATTAACATGTATCATTATATTTAAGCTTATTTAAGCTATAACACTGATTTAGGGTAAGTATTATTGAAATAAATCATTACATAGTATAAAATAAAGTCCACTACAGTGTCTGTCTGTCTGTCTGTTCGCGATAATCTCGAAAACTACTGAACGTATTTTCATGCGGTTTTCACCAGTGGATAAAGTGATTCATGAGGAAGGTTTTAGTATATAATTTGTCAAGTATTTATTTCATAGTCAGAGGATTTAAAATAAAAAGAACATACAAATAGCAAAAAAATATATATTGCAAATTTTATTGAATACGTGTAACAATTATTAACCAAATATTGACAAAGGTATATCGATAATGTGGGTCAAATCTGCCAAGGCACAAATATATAAGCGATATTTTAATTCATCTGGTATCAAACTTATATATGAATCGTTGTTGCACTTAAAATAGTTGATGTCTTCCACATTAACATAAACGTAAGAGAAATAGTCTGTCTCATTAAGTTTTATCACCTGAAAGAGAAATTTAACAATAATTATACGAGATTTATATTCTTTAATTTTATAACTAACTAGCAGTACCGCAGCTCCGCACGCGTTTTTTTAAATTGTATTAAAGAAATATAAAATTGTGAGACCATGCACAAATATAGAAATGCTCTTTAAAAACAATTGTAAGTACGAAACACACGCCACCTACAGTGACATGTAACGTATACATTAGATATATAAATACTAACAATGTGTGTCAAATGAGGTTTATCATCAGCAACATATTTGGAACCTTAACCCAACATGTAACTACCTCAGTGCTCACTTACACTGTATAAGGAACTAATGAAACAATGATTTAAAGATGTTATTATGATGATATAATATGCCCATATTGTCAATAAGTAATACGTTTATGGTTTTTTTATCGTATTTTTTTAGAAAGACCCCTTCTATCTTCAAATTTCCTATTAACAATTATAATGTTGAATTGTATACAATGAATGAGCTGACGTCTTGAAATCTTGCATAAATATAAATCAAGATATAAAACTTTATATCTGTCTCAGCAATTTATAATATTCGATAATTTAAATAGTGCTCATTGACTTGGGTACAATACTCTTATATGTTACTATGGTTGCTGAGTTATGTAGACAAAAACGCGGTAAACGAAGCATAATGACCGAAAACACAATATAATTTAATTTATATACATAGATATATGAATTTCAATTATACTTATTCTTGGAGTCCAGTACAACGCACATCTTATGCACATGTTTACAGTGAACAACATATTTTTGCTAAATTTCATGCCGACGAAGTCGCGGGTAATAAATAGCTATTCTAATATATAATAACTTAAATTATTTCCTATAAGGTCAGCTATCTGCCAGTGAAAGTCCCGTGAAAATTGGTCAAACCGTTCTGGACACAGCACTGCGGGCGAAGCCACGGTTAACAGCTAGTCTGAATTAAAATAGACTAAATAACTTTTTATAATGTCAGCTATCTGCCAGTGAAAGTCCCGTGAAAATTGGTCAAACCGTTCTGGACACAGCACTGCGGGCGAAGCCACGGTTAACAGCTAGTCTGAATTAAAATAGACTAAATAACTTTTTATAATGTCAGCTATCTGCCAGTGAAAGTCCCGTGGAAATTGGTCCAGCCGTTTCGGAGATTACCCGGAACAAACAGACAGACAGACAGACCAACAAAAATTGTAAAAATTGCATTTTTGTTACCAGTTGCGTGTATACTTTCACACCCAATCAGTAAAAATGTGCTATTTCGATATTACATACAGACACTTCATTTTTATTATATGTATAGAAGATATAGATTTCAAAGGGACAGCTCTCGTGAGGCCAATCATATAATATATATATATATATATATTATATATATGTATGTATATAGCTAGCGGGCCAAGGCGGACGTTATCCCGCCCTGATCATAAAAAAAACCATGAGAAATTGTATAACTAAACCTTCCTCATGAATAACTTTATCTACTGGTGAAAACCTCATGGAAATCCGGTTAGTAGTTTTTGAGTTTATCGCAAACAGACAAACAGACGTGGCAGAGGACTTTGTTTTATAATATGTGGTGATATTCCTGATCACAGTTTTAATAGTTTGCTAGTCTTAAAAATTAAGTCACATGCGAATGTATTTAATATATCTAAACAAATGCTTCAAACAGGAATATAGTAACGCGAGCTACTATTGTTAGGTGGTAGAGCCACACTGAAGCTGTTACTGGTTTCAACATGAATGGGTCGGCTCGCTCGGGGTACTACCACCCGACCCACAGAAACACAGGGCCGAATGCCCACCTCACTTTTCCTCTACACCCTTCCCTTTCCCGCCCCCCTCCCGTCCCCCTTCTCCATACACAGGCTGGCAACCCGCTTGCGACGTCCCTGGGTATTGCCTATGTCTAAGTATCTATGGGCGGTGATGATCACTTAACATCAGGTGACGCAGCTGTTCGTTTGCCTCCTTTGATATAAAAAAAAGAGTTCGGCTACTTTACATTATGGCTATAGATATGATGGAAGCACACTTTCACAGCAAACCTTCGATTATTCAACAGTTTCCGTGTTTAGATATAGCATTGGTCGGCGAAGATTCAAACACTTATGAAAGAAGTGACGTCTCCGGTAAAGCATAACATCGTGATGATATCATAGCATGGTAGTTGGTTTTCTTCTAAGTCTGGTTAGCTATCACCGTCAAGTTTAGTACCGGTCGTCAAGCATCTATACATAGATTCCGGCAGTTGTACTTGAGAATCTCAAGGTTTAGCATGTCTTAGACCACATCGTTACTTAACATCAGGTTTAAATTATGGTCAAACGTATAAAGTACCTATAAAGTATTAAAATATAAATACTGTAGTAAAGTCAACAATCTTCTTTGGAGTCTTTTCAAAGTTCTTTGAAGAGTTTTTGGTGGGATCTTGGAATGTCATGTTGTGAATTTTATATTTTATTAATAATCCTGTGTTATTTGGATCTATATGTTGTAATACTGATGGTTTTTTTCGTAATATAGTTTGGTTATTGCGCACAAGTGATGTGGATGCGGAATAATACCACGGAGCATGGATTCTGACCTGCCACAAAACTCCCAGAAAAGTTCTAACAAAACGGACACGATCTTGTTAGTTCATTGAAATTATCGCAAGAAACTTGTAATATAATTACTACTCGACAATGGTAGTACTAATCTACTAGAAGATTGGTTGTCAAAAAAATATCTATGAAGTCCTAACTTGTGCTTAGTTACGTCTGTATGAAACTTTTTTGTAATAGTATATAGAATTCTTTTAACTTTTGGTATACATTTACATATTGGTTTAAGAGCGTTGAGAGATGTCGAACTATTCAATATAGGTTTTAGTAAATGTCGTTCCAACGAGGGTAGGAGGCATTTTGTTTTGTGATCGCTCCCGGCGCTCGCGACGCCCCATTTCGTTCGCTGTCGAAGTACATGAACATCGCAACTCGTCGGCGCCAACAACCGTCATCGAACCGCGCACAGTACCGGTGAGTGATAATAAAATTTGCCTTCTTATTCTCACTAACTTCGTCCGCCTCTTACTTGCATCACAGGTTGTTGCCGCTCGCGTGGGAACAATCAAGTGCAGTGGAATCATCTTCCCACAGAAGTATATAATGAAACAAATACTTACCTTCCACAGAAATTCTGGTACGGGTCCTACACCGGCATTAGTAATATAATTAGAAGCACCAGACCACACTGTGGTGTTTTGTTGGTAAATGCTTTTTAAAGACTGTTCAAAATAATCCAAAGCAGCCTGTAAACATATTAAAGGTTAATACAATTCACACAATGAAAATAAATCGGAAATAGCAAAATGATATCATAAATCACTTAGTTTATCGGCTACAAAATGACAAATACTGATTATGTGTAAATTAGTTATGAGATTTAGCAGAAGAATAATAGTGCTACGTGTGTACTCATACAAAAATATTCCTACGAGTATTTAAAGAGGAGTGTACATTTTATTTTACGTTATGCGTGACTGACTCATAATCTGGATTTGTCATTTACAAACTAATATTTACTTAATAATATTATAAAGTAAAAAAGTTAATAATAAAATTATAAAGTAAAAAAGTTGGACTAAGATTAAATGCATCAAAAACTAAGATATTAACGAACGGAGAACATCAAGACATCACTATAGAAGGGATAAAAATAGAATACGTCAACGATTATATTTACCTTGGTCAATTAGTTTCATTCAAAGACTCTACAAAAAGAGAAATAGAACGACGAATTGCCTTAGGATGGAAAAGTACTGGGGATTCAAAGAAATAATGAAGAACAATGAAATAAAAATATATATAAATAAAAAATTATTTGAAACACCAATATTACCTTGTTTAACTTACGGCTGTCAAACATGGTCGTTAAGGAAAACAGATGAAGAAAAATTAGCGGTATGTCAAAGGAAAATAGAAAGAAGCATGCTAGAGATTAGTACCTTTGATAGAATAACAAATGAAATAGTAAGGAAAAAAACAAAAGTAACAAATATAAAAAAAATAAGAACTCTTAAATGGAATTGGGCGGGTCATATATATAGATTACATGACTACCGATGGACAAAAAAGTGACAGTATGGATACCATGGGGGCATAAAAAAAAAGGAAGGCCCGAAAAGAGGTGGAGTGATGTCTTTAAAGAAAGGTGTAGTTGGAAATGGCCAAGAATAGCGTCAAGGAAGGATGAATGGAGAAGTTTGGGGGAGGCCTGCGCCGCTGAGGCGAATGCTATATAGTTCTTGAATAAAAAATAGAATAAAATGCAATAGTAGTATTAGTATGTAGCAAATAAAAGGCTTTTTTATTTTATTTATTTTTATTTACTTAATACTGCAATCAATTTGCAAAAACGTCATTAGGATGTGAAATCAATAACTACCAGAATACTGGTGATGGAATTGTTTTAGTGACCGCTGAAAAAGAATAAATGTCACTTTGCTAGAACAGCTGATATCTGGTTATATCCTGTAGCTCGTACAGAAGTATGAAAAGTAGAACTGTGTATCTTAATTCACTTAGGATCTCGTATTTTAGGAGATTGCAAACTATTTCATTGTTGTAGGTGGTAGAGCCACGCTGAAGCTATTATTGATTTCAGCATGAATGGGTCGGCTCGCCCGGGGTAGTACCACCCTCTCACAGAAATCCGACGTGAAGTAATAGTGCTTGTATTGTAGCGTTTCGTATTTCGTTTCAGTGAGAACGCCGAAGGCCCATCTCCCCTCTCTTACCCTCTCCTGTTCCTCTCCCCATCATTCCCCCCTAACACAGGCTGGCAACGTACCTGCGACTCCCCTGTGTTGCTAGTGTCTATAAATGGCGGTGATAACTTAACATCAGGTGACCTGTCTGTTCGTTTCCTCCTAAGGTATAAAAAACAGTAATCCAATTGTTTTTTGGTTTTAATTGACATTAAAATGTTTGAAAGCGTAGGTGTGAAAATTAAGGTAAGTTAATTTTTTTACTAACAAGTTATTATCTAATTACGGACTAAACAAATTTGACAGTTGTCAACTTCATTTAATGTTGGATAAAAAACTGCATAATATAGTTCAAAAATTAAATACTATTAATAAAAAATATAGGCCAAAAACTTATGACGATCGAGAGTTGTACTGAATTTTATTTAATATTTACAAAAACAGTCATTAGCATTATCATTTTGTATAATTTTAATATTATGTAATATTTTTTGAGCTAAATTTTAAAGATTTCCTAATATCCCTTTACCACGTGGCTTGGATTATCATTCCTTGATTTGTAACTAATATTATGAATGCGAATGTTGTTTATTTGTTACCCCATAACTACTCCGCTGATCATCTTGGAATTCTGCATACACGTTATCAAAAGGTCAAAAAAGGGTGCCGTTCATTAAAAAAAAAAAACTTTCTTTAAGATAGTTCAAATCTACATTAACGCCACGAGCGAAGCCGCGGACAAGACCTAGCAAATAATATACGTAGATATTATATACTTTTGTATAAAAAACATTGATATTCATTTTTTCTTACGAAGCAAATGTTACTATATAATGATTTCCCCTTGTTACCTTATGGATACTTTTCCAAAGTCACTAAAACGTAATACATTTTTGGGTAGTGCACTGTCCCCGCTGTAATCGCATATATATAGGATCTTACAACCACATGATATTATTTTTTTGAGTGAAGAATATGTTACCCGCTTTCGTAGGTTGACTCCTTGTTACCTTGTGTGTATTTCTCCGGCGGTACTAAGAAGCAATGAAGAATCAAAAGTACTTCTAGTTTAGTTTTAGTTGAACATTGTGACACTATTGTTTGTCAAACGATTATGTAAATTTCAGCAATACTAGTGGGCGCCCAGTGGTCGACATTCGACCATAGTTCATTGATTTTTTAAAGTTTGAACTTTATTAGGGTTCTTTTGTCAACTTACTTCTATAATCAAAGGTTTTCATCATGGCTACTCAGTTATTTGACACTTTTTTTTAAATTATAGAAACATGAAATGGTTCTATGTCTAAATGAAATAATAATTATAAATTTGAAACAAAAAACAGGCGGTTACATAAGGTGTTAAAACTCTCAAATTTTAAGTAAATATAACTTTACGAAAATAACTCACTCAGCTCATGATACAATTCTCAATTAATTTTACACGACACCATGAGTGATGGGATTTCTGAATGATATTGAATTATATGAAGTCTGTACATTATGAGGAATAGTTATATGCCCAGTAATATCGCTTGGAAAAGTAATGGATACACAATAGAGTCAAATGATGAGTCTAAAACAAAGATATTTTTAATATTACCAATAACTTTTGTAAACAATTCATTTTTGTTCAAAATTCATCATCAACTGTACCAAATATAATTGCTACATCAGTTTGAACTGCATCATTGTAACCGCGGATATCTAGGCCATGGATTACTTTCATGAGCTAACAAATTTTGTTATTTTGAATTTACAAATATTTTTTGGCTCTTTTTATTGAATCATCATTTAAAGTGAGTTCACCATAAAAATACTAAATATTAAAATATTGACATTGACTTTGGTAATATTGCTTTACTCTTATGACACCATGAAGCAAAATGGAAGCAGTCCTGTCACCTAAAAAATTTGACATTCAATAACACCAAAGAGAATAATAATTATTTCAGTGGTTCCATAAATTATGTATCAATTAATTTTTAAAGTATGTTATGAATTTACATATTTATATTATTATACAATTAACCTACAATTTGACCAGTTGATTTCAAAGGGCAGTCATGTTAAAAATATTTAAAAAGGTAACTGGAACGTAAGAGTAAAATGACGGATGACTTTGTCAAAATTTACATGTGTGTATATGTTGTGTAAAATTCAAGCAGTAGTGTGAGTAATTTATATTTTAATTAATTTAATATACTTGTAATGCATTTTATATAAAAAAATAGCTTTCTGCACTTCTCTTCCATATAAACTTTAACTATGCCAAATTTCACGTTCATCCGTTCGCGCATTTCTTTCAAAAAGGGATACAAAGATTTGGCTTCACGTATTAATATATATGATGATACTGAGGGGATATTGAATTAACATAGACTATTAAACATCATAATTACGTTTATGGTGAAAAACTGCTTAAATGGCATACAGGTAAGATGAGAAGTTAACAATGAAATCATTCTGGAATATTTCTAACTTACCTCGCTGGAACCGTGGCACGTTCGCCAATATGGCACAGAGTTCAGGTTATTAACGAATGTACTTGTCTGTGCAGCGCCGTATGCAACATCGTTAGCACTGACCAGCTGTCTTTTAGCGTAACAACAAATAGAAGTATCATTTTGACAAGTAAACTCCATAATATTTTTTGCATCAATCTCAGGATGATCGAACCAGTGAATATCATTCAAATTGTTCTTTTTAGTCACAACTGGCTTGTATACTGCAATGGTACTCATATAATTGTACTCTTCCTTAGTATAAACTGTATATACTGCTACAAATTTTTTCTTCAGTGTAAAGCCTACTACATTTATATTTTCATTGTCACTCAATTTTCTGCTTGTGATGACGGGGTATACTTCATTATCGCAGTTTATATCCTCAAACGCATATTGAAGATCATCGTCAGAATCAATATTGAAAATGTTTTGATGGTCACATGCAACTGTTACATACGTTTTGTGGAACGGATTACTCTTTACGTTTGGGTTATGGCAAATGAATGTTAGATTATCATTTGAAGGTATCATTAGATTCGTTGCGGATCCTCTAATTTCAGGAGACATTAAATTTTCGTCCACTATGAAAGGCGTGTAATGATTAACGTTCTTTGCGATATTTACGACGCAGCAAGCTGTAAAGAATATGCTTTTATCGTTTTCTCAGATAAAATAAATGTATGATTTTAATTTTACCTAAATTCTACTTTACTATTAGTAGCAAATTTCTAATTGTCAGATAATATTTATAGGTAGGGATTTATCTAAGTTCACCTGGCTAGCTAACACTATTAAGTAGAAGATCTGTTGCCAACCACCTGTTAGTGTAATCTGGCAGTTGCTTTTGAGAGTCAGTCACTCTAAGCTTAGCATGTATATCATCTTAGACCACATTGTTATTTATCGCCAGAGAGACTGTTTCTCAATTGCAGCTGCCCGAATACACTAATAGGCGTTTGGCGACACACTTTCTACTTGAGAATGGTAGATTATTAGACGGGTTTAGAAAAACTTTACAACTATGATATGGTTTCATCGCGCTGCTTTCCTTTTTTGATAGCTTCGACTTAGTACAGAAGTCTAACCTATGTCTACGTAGGAATACTGAGAACTACATTGCCAATCCCTGATGTAATCTAATGAGACAAAATCTATTGGTTCAATAAAAGACTGAACATAAGAGGATTTCCTACTTCTCATTTAACAGCAACATATGTTTGTATATAATACATGTCACATATTGTATTTACCTCACTTGTATAAAAAAACCTATATTATATAATATGCCTAGTAACATTATAAAATATAGGTTACGTAAATTAAATAACTCAATAAAAAAATCTATACGTAAAGAAGAAAGATGGCGCCAAAAATGTTACCATAAATACAAACAAATTTATAATGAACACAAGTTACGTTTTCATTAACCATGGAAGAAACTATGGTACTCTATGGGACTATGGTCTGATAATCATGGTAGCGACTAATAATCATAGTGACGCTAGTAGCCCTAGTTATATTTTTATTTATACTGTGTCAGTGTAGAGATATATCTGAGCTTCTATCATTAAGTAAATACAAAAATACTTACTCGTAGCAACAACCGTAAATTTAATTTGCAGGCTTTCGTGAAGTTTACTAGCTCGACAGCTATAATTTCCTGTATTGTTGATTTCCAAACTTTCTCCACTCTGGTTAAGTGGACTATCATTGAACAGCCATTCGTACTGAAAAATATATAAATAGATTTTTTAAACTATTCAACGGATTTTAATACAGTTTTCAGCAATAGATAGAGATTCAAGAGGAAGGAAGGAATATATATATGTATAATACATACATATTATAGTACAGAAAAGCCGAAAAATTCAAAGATTTGTAATGTGATATCGAGGCAAATATATTTTTGTGCGCTTAAATCGCAAACATAGGCGAAACCTTAATAGATAGCTCAAATTAATGTACTACGGAATCGTATATCTATATCTATACTATAATAAAACTGTAGCAAGGTCAAATCTGTACATTAAATATTTTTTGAAAATTTTTATCGGGGTAGACTTTGTTATCGATATAGAAGCCAAAAATAATCTTTTTACAATTTTTGTCTGTCTGTCTGTCTGTCCCTGTGAACACGCATCACTCTGAAAGTACTGAACCGATTTTGACGAAACTTGGCACAGTGATAACTAATATTATGAGATTACATCTAGGATACTTTTTATCTCATAAAACGCAAGGGATTCTCCAGGATCTGCCTGTTTGTCTGTCCCTTTGAACACGTACCACTCTGAAAGTACTGAACCAATTTTGACGAAATTTGGCACAGTGATAACTAATATTACAAGGTTACATCTAGAATACTTTTTATCTCATAAAACGCAAGGGATTCTCCAGGATAACGGACTAAAGTCAAAAATTTGTAGTTAATGAAATTTTTGACGGATTTTGGTAAATTTTCATTGTGCTATATATAGCAGACAGATTAGCTAAAAAGATAAGCTATATTTCCCTAAGCTACTTTAAAAAAAATACCAAAAAAAAGATCGCCAGGATTCGAACCGTCGGCTCCGGCGGACTATAGAATGTCTAGTACGTTATATCTGAGCTACGGCTATATGACATTTCTATGCGTAATTATCGACCTCATATGAAGAAAATATGTGTAAACGAAACTGTCACTTATATGTTGTTACATTTATTTTATTGTATAAAAATGTTTGCTAAACAAAGGTGACAAGATTTTTTCCTAAAACATAAACCTAGATAATAGTTACATTGCATTGTAGAAGATGAATCTCAACTAGAGTTCTATCAGTACGTGTGTTGTTTCGATATTTGATAAAATTAGTTTTCTAAATGTTGTTGAGTCTTGAAGTAGTTGGGTTCAGGTTTGTGAATCTAAGATTAAAATAAATCAGTTGAGGTGTATGCAGTTATTTTTTTTTTCTCGAACTGACCACGCTATTGACCTAGCAAGGTCTTAACAGCTTCACCGGACTACTGTTTGCAGTTACTATGTTGTATTTATACTAATATTATAATGAGTGGTAAAGTTTTGTTTTCGAGGAATGCTTGGTACCTACTACTGGTCCGATTTCAAAAATTCTTTCACTGTTAGAAAGGTATATTATCCCAAGTTCAGTATCTCAGTAAAAAAGGTGGTTTATATGTCAAAAGTAAAATAAATGTGACCAAATTAAAATTGAATACAGATTTCACGTATACTTTACAAATTCTTATAAAACAAACAACTAAAACAAAATGGAAATTTAATGTAGATAAAGTTCAACTTTTACAGTATGTTACGTGATGAAGTTACAAGGGGTACTGGGAAGACATTTATCGGCAATATATGTAAGTTAGTTTTGATCTACACTTTGATGACACTACTTTAGGTAATGCTGCGAACAGATTCTAGGCTTATTTTAAAAGATTTCTCACATACCAACTGGTTATATGTTTGAGTGAGTCCCTGGATAGTTTGGATTCACGATTGGAAGTGCTGGACAACGTTGCAATAGGGTTTTAGGTTTTTTAAGATTATTTGCGTTTAAAAATACAATTGAAACCGGTAATAACCGATTTGGTGCAGACGAAGTTGCACGGGTCAGCTAGTCTTAAATAATATTATTAATCATTCTACACTACCCCATATTATCTACATTGCACCCGTGCGAAGCTGGGGCTGGTCGCTAGTAAATTAATATATGCACATTAATGTTCACACAGATTTGTCATTAATGATATGTTAATAATATTAAACGCACACAATAAATACACTTGAAATACTCTTGTGCATTGTTTAATGCGTGTAAAGAACTTGTCACTGTCAATAATTTACAAAAATGACTATAGATGATATTATATATAACGATATTTATTTATAATGAGTTACGCTGTTGTAGTTGTAGCAGTTGTTGTGACTGCTTTCAGTTATTCTGCTGTTGAATAATTGATTGTTTGATTTCATATCGTATGAAATTTAGTAACAATGATATGACACGAAAATGAATATTCGTTATTCGGTTACAACTGCAAGCATTATAAAGTATTCAACCGTATTCAACCTCACACTTTGGTTGTTAGCTAATGGTTCCTTGTAAGCACATTTCTTTTATATTTGTCAATATTAAAATCAGATAACCAACAGCATAATAACGTTGTCTATATGTTGAACTACAAATTCATGTGTTGCAATAATAAGCACTTCTGAAAATAGCTGTTAAAGTTTTTGTTTACCTTTGTGTATGATTCAGAATCTTCCGAGCAGTGTAATTTCTCATTTTCGCACCAATTTACAATTTGTTCAATGTTTCTCGCTGTATCGAATGAGGTAGACGAATCTGTTACCATATGGGAAATAGTCAATTTTTTATTCTAATTTCTATTGATAAATGGGTTTATTATAATATATATAATAGTAGGTAAATTCTTAATTGAAAAAGAGTACTTTTACAGATTATATTTAATAAGTTAATTAATGTATTCATATTTATATAAGACGTGTTGACGGAATGATTATGGAATTTGGATCTTTTTTCCTTAAATTCAATCCGTGGTGCTTACTTAACAAGAAGACTTTCGAGATACAGAAAAAATATTTTTGTAAATGCGGTTATTGACACTATTGACCGACGGTGAATAGAAAGCCACGTTATTTGTGAGTGTCATAGGCTATATATTAACTTGAAAAATGAAAAGACTTTATTGTGGTAGTCGGATTTGCAAAGTAAGTCGGAGAAAATACCGTCGAAAGAAAACGTTTCTTACGAACGCTGCCTTAACGATGAGAGATATATGATTGTGTACTAGAGAAAAGTTGTAGAGCTTGATAATGCCTACAAAAAAGTCAAGGTTTTTTTTTATCATCAGGGCGGGACAACGCACGCCGTGCCCGCTAGTAACAACATAAAACTGAAGACATACAACAAGACGAACTGGTTCCTGCATTTTTTCGTAACAATTTACAAGTTGGAGAGTTTCAGTTGACTCTAAAATTGGTTGTTAACATTACAAGATCAAATTATGTGATAAAAGTTTTATTTTTAATAATAACGTGACTAGTTGTTGTAGCGCATTTTCGATCTTACCGGCCATATAACATAGTACAAAATTAATTGTGCAATTTTGTAAAAAATAAATTTTCTAAAATAATAATACCAGTTCTCATAAACTTGTATAAAATGTATAAATCTATCTTGTTACTAATGAGCTTGTAGACTTGTCACGTTTGATAAACTGGGCAATGGTCATAATTTGCTGCTTTCATTTCCATACATTTGTGTATGTTTTTTCAGTTTATATTAAAGCGATCATATCTTTTTTTGTGCAACAATGCACAGTATGTTATGTAATATATCAAGTGAAAGGTTACACACTCGCACTATTCTAGGATATTACACTTCATGGTCACATTTAACATATAAAGTAATAATATTAAAACAAATACTAATAAACAACTAAGAAAACCTAAGTTAAAATTTGTTCTAAGGCTTTCAAAAGTGTAGCTACAAACGTGTAAATAAAATAATAAACCTAAGTGCAATGACCGGTGCCAAAAGCTACAATGGGCGACCTGGTGTTAATAACTTTCGATAATAGAACGCGCAATAAACCCTTTTGTTTTGTTCCTGATGTTCCCACGTTCCTTTTCAAGTGAAAGTGAAATCACCCGACGATCATTGACACTGTGCTTTAACATAGACGCGTAGAGGATTGTGTATAATATTTGTATTTTTCTAGATAATTAAGTCAAATATTAAACACCTATGTTTTTAATTGCTTTATAGTCAGTCAGACAGTCACCTGGTATAATGTATGCTCCTTACAGATAGATGGCTTTGACGTCATTAATAATAAATTTTGCTGTTTTTTTTTATATCATAGGAGGCAAACGAACAGGTGGGTTACCTGATGTTAAGTGATTACCACCGTCCATAGACACTTGCAACACCAGAAGAGTCGCAAGTGCGTTGCCAGCCTGTGTTTGGGAGAAGGAGGAGTGAGGAAGGGGGGGGGGTAAGTTGGGTACCCGGCGCTCTCACTGACCGAACGAAACGCAACACTGCAAGCGTTTTCTTGTTACTTCACGTCGGTTTTCTATGAGAGGGTGGTAGTACCCCAGGCCAGCTGACCCATTCAGGCTGAAACCAGTAATGGCTTCAGCGTGGCTCTACCACCTATAATATAATGTGTTTTAACGTCAAATTTTCCTTAATTCAAAATTGAAATATTAGAGAAAATACTGCAGAATGGTCTAAATAGTAATTTATCTCGTTGCCAAATGTGAAAGCTTTATCTGTAATATCCTAAAAATACTCTACAAATAATACGAAGTATGTACTTGCTTGGTATAATATTTTCGAATTGTCCATGTGTTACGTCACTATCCCAACGATTGTCAATTGCTGGATATTGATCTGAAAGATAGTTTCATTTATCTAAGTTTGTATAAAAAAAAAAATATATATATATAATCTCTTTACATAACTGGGCAGAGACATAATCGATGAAGCACCTTTCCTCATCCGTTTATGAACAAAATTTTCTTTAAAAAAAATTATTTTTAGTAAATATTTATGAACTTTAGTGTTATGATGAATAAACAGAATAAAGAAATTCTTTCTAAGGAATAGAAAATCGGATGTCGTAAAGGATTGTATGTTTTATTATATTATCTGGATTTAATATTATACGTTTGTTTTGTCGCGTGGAAACGATCATTGTGATTTAAATATAAAAGTTAGTTTCACAGAACTGCTGATTCATTATAGTGAACTCGCTAACACGCGCGACTTCGTCTTCTCTATTTATTTTCTTAATAATATATTTTATGTATAGAGAAAAAAAATCTAAAGTAAAAATATGTTTTGCTTACAAAACTTCTTTGTAATCAATGTTGTCTGGTTATTTCCTCTCATTCGCGCATTCACACTACACCGCTTGCCACATTCCTCTATGGCAAGAAAACCCACATCGCTGAATATGTTGAGTTAATAAAAATTGCAGTTACTTAAAGCTTTAACAACAATAGGTTTTTTTTTTAAATGAGGACCTAGGAATTTAAGTAGTAAAAACAATGATCGACATATATCTATTAGTTTCGGATTGATGCGCGACCAAATGCAAATATTTTACATTTTATTTATATATGTTCTATTCTAAATAATTATATAATATTAAATAGATTGAGTTGGAAATATTGGAAGAAAATATACTGAATGACATTCTTTGTTCGAGTGAACTGTTAACTTTCTAACATATTTTATTTTTATTTATTGTTACAAAATACTTAAATACCGACCAAATAAAACAACCATGTTAATCAATTGTTTTCGGGTTATGTTGTATGTATACATTTTGACTATAATCTTTAATATTGTTATATATATGTATATATGTACGTATATTTATATGTGTACATAATAATAATACAGATTACCTATGTTTTTACGTATTCAATACAATATTTATGTATTTTTAGTTATATTTCACCTACCGGCCCGGCAGACGTTGTCCCGCCCTGATTATAAAAAAGTCCTTGACAAATTATATACCAAAACGTTCCTCATGAATCACTTTATCCACTGGTGAAAACCGCTTGAAAATCTGTTCAGTAATTTTTGAGTTTATCGCGAACAGACAGACAGACAGACGCGGTGGGGGACTTTGTTTTATACTATGTAATGATGTTAAGTTCATTTTATTTTTATACTTTTAGTTTATTAATTTTCTTTTATATTTGCACTACCTACAACCGCTTTTATTCTTGATAACAATGTGACTGATTAACTGGAAGAAAATACCTTGTCGCTTTATGCTCGTCAGTGTCCAAACGAAAAAATTGGTTGTCTCTAAAGTCGGTTTATGGACGATAAATTTGACGTGAGAACGTCATCACAAAACATTGATGAAAAATTGCATACTTTTATGAATTGAATTGAGTTATTCTATACTAGCTGCAGCCGTAGCTCCGCACGCGTGTTTTCAAATCGTATTAAAGAATTATAAAATTGTGAGACTATGTATAATTAAAGATAATTGTAAGTACGACGCGCACGCCACTAAAAGTAACATGTAACGTGTACATTAAATATATATATATATTAACAGCGTGCCAAATGAGATTTGTCATCAGCAACATATTTGGAACCTTAATCCACCATATAAGTACCTCAGTGCTCACTTACACTGTATAACGAACTAATGAAACAATAACTTAAAATATTATTATAAAGATTTACGTTTACATTACATTTAGGTGGTAGAGCCACGCTGAAACTATTACTGGATTCAGCATAAACGGGTCGGCTCGCCCGGGGTAGTACCACCCTCTCACAGAAAACCGACGTGAAGTAACAGTGCTTGCATTGTTGCGTTTCGTTCGGTCAGTGAGAGCGCCGGAGCCCCACCTCCCCTCCCCTTCCATTTTCCTCTTCCCTTCCTCCCCCCCCCCTCCCTACAAAGGCTGGCAACGCACTTGCGACTCCCCTGGTGTTGCAAGTGTCTATGGACGGTGGTGATCACTTACATCAGGTGACCCACCTGTTCGTTTGCCTCCTATGATATAAAAAAAAAAAAAAAAAAAAACATTTAATATACATTGCCATTATTATAAATAAGATTTTGTGAGTATACAAAAATTAAACGCTTGTCTGTTCCGCAAGAAATTGTATTATGAAACTCTTTACGTAATACGTTTATAATCTAAGATCTTATTAGGGAGACCTCTATATCATCAAAGTTATTAATAATTATAATGTCGAATTGTACACAATAAGCTGATAATTATTTATCTTTTTAAAAATAAAGAATGAGTTGAAATCTTGTTAATTTCATGCAGACAAAGTCGCGAGTAACAGCTAGTCTAAAGTAGAATAACCTCAATTACTTTTTGTAAGGTTCGTTATCTACCAGTGAAAGTTTCGTGAAGATCGGTCGAACTGATTTGGAGATAGCACTGCGGGCGAAGCCACGGTTAACAGCTAGTATAACTAAAATTGCTTGAATTACTTTTTATAAGGTCAGATATCTGTCCATGAAAGTTTCGTGAAGACCGATTTAACCGTTTTGGAGATAGCACTGCGGGCGAAGCCACGCTTAACAGCTAGTGTAAACTAAAATTGCTTGAATTAATTTTTATGAGGACAGCTATCTGTCAGTGAAAGTTTCGTGAAGATCGGTCGTACCGTTTTGGAGATAGTACTGCAGGTGAAGCCACGATTAAGTACTAGTCTAAATTAAAATAAACTAAATTACTTGCTATGATGTCCGCTATCTGCTGGTGAAAGTTCCGTGAACATCGGTCTAACCGTTTTGGAGATAGCATTGCAGACAAAGTCGCGGTTAATAGGTAGTCTGATTTACAGTAGCTTAAGTAACCCGCTGTAATTTCAGCTATGTGCCAGTGAAACTCCCGTCAAAATCGGTTCAGCCGTTTCGGAGATTACCCGGAACAAACAAACAGACAGACCGACAAAAATTTTAAAAATTGCATTTATGTTATCAGTAGCATGTATACTGTCGTACCCAATCAGTAAAAAAAATATATCTTGATGTAGTATCAAGATATACAGAGACTTAATTTTTATTATATGTATATAGATATAGATAGAAGCGTCACAAGCGAAACGCTTAGGCCGATAGCGCCAGGCGCTCTCTCTTGCTTCCAGACGGAACGTGACAATGAGTCATGCATTTTCGTGCGTGCAGCCGGTGTTCATGAATTTTAAGACTTTATCACGTTAAAAAAGTGCAATAAAGTATTCATTCATTTATTCATTATATATTCAAGAGACGTTGTAAGAATAATAAACAATTATTATTACCTTCACTATTATCAAACACAACTAGTGGTTTGCCTAGTAACGTGACTTCGATGTACTTTGTGCTATATCCTAGACTATTTGATGCTTTGCAAGCATATAAATTTTTTTCACTAACATTACTTATGTTCAAGAAACTTATGTATAGATGTGGAGCGTAAAGAGTTATAACCTGAAAGTATAAACGAAAAGTTAATGTGTAATGTTAAGGTATAACCAGTTATACGAATGAATGAAATAGCGTCATAATCAATAACTGTTAAGACCCAAATGGAAACCTTTTAAACTGGCAAATTGGCTACCGAGCATGAAAAACAGATAATAAATAGGTAGTCCTTAGTTATTTGCTATCTGTCTATAGTATAAATAATAACACTAGTATTCATAATATTTATAACCTGAAAATATAAACGAAAGGTTGGTATACAGGTAAGGTATAACCAGTTATACGAGTAAATGAAATAGCGTCATAATAGGTAACCGTTAAGTCCCAAATGGGAACCTTTTAAAACAGTTAATAAATAGGTAGTCCTTAGTTATTTGCTACCGGTCTATAGTTTGAGTTATAACACTAGTATTCATATATACATAATACTGGTATTATTAATTGACACTGCGTCGGGACATCGCGTCTGTTTGCGTCCTTTATGGCATCTACCACGTTGAGTGTCAGAGGAGTTGCTTGGACTGATACCTCCCGCTGTATTCCAATATCGCACAACCCACCTGAAACTGAAATTTCATCCACACCACCTCGATGAATCGAGGTCTTCTACGGTGAGGTTCTCAAGGTCATTTCTACCTCGTACTTCGACCCTGTGGAATCGACTCCCAGCTGCGATGTTTTCAAAACAATACGAGTAAGAAACCTTCAAGAAACGAGCGTACACCTCTTTAAAAGGCAGACAACGCACTTGCGACTTCCCTTTTTTTACATGGGGAGATCCCTAACAGATACTCATCCCGTCGGGAAGCTGAGGATGGGTTATGTCCGATTCGCACGGACTAAAATCCTATGGTGCACTGGCATTGCCTCAGCTCCCCCGACAGGCGTCCAAGAGGCCCTGACTGCGGTCTGAGGGGTAAAAGATGATAGACACCTTAAAGGGGGAATGGGTGTTAGACCCCCCCCTGACGAACTGTGGGAGTCGCATCGGCACAATGCGCCTCCACCAAATGGGCCTGTGCAGTTGAAACTGCCAGAGCGACGGACATGCCCGTGTCCATCGCCTCCATGTCATCACCTACCCATCACCGCTGTGTGGTGTTGCTAGTGTCTATGGATGGTGGTGATCACTTACCATCAGGTGACGCACCTGATCGTTTGCCCCCTATGATATAAAAACAAAATTGTATTCATACTATAGACCGGTAGCAAATAATTATTGACTACCTATTTGCTTACTGTTTTTCAGGCCTGAGAGCCCGTTTGACAATTTTTTTTAAAATAATTAACGATTATTTGCTCAACAGTATGCTTACATTACTCACACTGATATTTGGTTTATATTCATATTATGTGGAATAATATTGTCTTTATATATTAATATTAGCCAATTCACGCCAGGTTCGTTGGGCGTTAAAAAATTCTAAAGGGTCAATCGAATCTAAATAATAAGAATTCTAGAACGAATGGTCATAGTATTATGCTAATACACTCAGTAGTTTTGACATAACGGCTCAAAGGAACTGTATTTTCATTATATGTACAGAGATAAAATAACACTTTTACGAATTAATATAAAAGTACCTTCACTGCAACATTTTGATATTATACATAACGATATTCCATGTGAGAGTATTTTAATGGTTGTTGTTTGCATGTAATAAGTAAATTAAATAAAATAAAAAGTCCTTACCCGAGATGGCAGTACGTTTTCGTTGCCGTCTGTCCATATAATCTCTGGTTTGGGTTTTCCTGTTACTTTGCAAGTCAGTACTTTTGTATCGCCAAATTGAACCTTAACTATTTTGCCTTCAATAATATCGACTGTAGGTAGTTTGAATTCTTCTAAAAAAATAAATAAAAGATGTGCCAAAATTTCGACGGATATCGACTTGAAAATTAAAAAAAGAAATTAGTAAGTTCATTTTACTTATACCTATAAATCTTTTAGATTCGAACCATACAATAAATCTGTGCTTTGAATGAATGAAGACATGGTGACAAAACAGTATTTTTCCGGTGCCCATCTGGCTAACACTTATAAGTAAAAAATGTATTTTAAGTGTATTTTGGTACCTTCCCTTTAGAGCGAGTCATTATCTAAGTTTAATTTGTGACTATCTTAACTGGCATTGTCACTTAACATCAGCCGAACGTTAAACCACCAAACTAATGAAATAAAATTAAGGACACATATTGCTTTTCAAAATACGTATCAAATGTAACAGTTAAATCTCATACAAATATAACATTAATTTTAACAGATACAATGGTCCTATCCAGTGGATAGTATGTATATATATATATGTATAGTATATATGGATAGTATCCACGTTTAATTTATTATTTAATTTATTTTTTTATTTTAAGTGTATTTTGGTACCTTCCCTTTAGAGCGAGTCATTATCTAAGTTTAATTTGTGACTGCCTTAAGTGGCATTGTCACTTAACATCAGCCGAACGTTAAACCACCAAACTAATGACATAAAATTAAGGACACATATTGCTTTTCAAAATACGTATCAAATGTAACAGTTAAATCTCATACAAATATAACATTAATTTTAACATATACAATGTTCCTATCCAGTGGATAGTATGTGTATATATATATATATATATATATATAGTATATATGGATAGTATCCACGTTTAATTTATACCAAAATCTTGAACAAAATCACGACACCCGACCTTAGACTAAAAAACATTTAAATTTAGTGTACGTCCAGAGTGGATGCTATAATCGAGCGTCGAGCGTGGCGTCGCGTGTGGCGCGTTCAGCGTCCAAGAATGACGCTCACGTGCCACTCAGGACACTCACGTATTAATTAATGCATATGTTTCAAAGAAATGCCGGACGCGACACCACGCTCGACGCTCGATTGTAGCGTCCACTCTGGTCGTACACTTACTCGAGTTACCTCTTCTATCTCTATTAAAAGGTCTAGTCTATTAAAAGGATAATAAGAATAATATCGGAGATTACATAGATTACATATTACCTCCTTTTGTAATATCATTGTTGACAGTTTTCTAACTATTGTTTAGCACCAACAACGATTAGAGACTCAGTTAAACGTGCAATCTTGGCACATCAAAAACAATGAATGTGATCAAAGAATAACTCTATTGATTATTTCTGAGTCTATTTAACTTATTTGTAACTTCTTTGTGACGTTTAAATGTTTGCGTATTAACTGGAATGAGGAAGAGTACCGTGATGAAAGCATAACATGGTGAAGTCCGCCCTCAAGTTAAAAATCTGTCATCAAGAACCATTAGGTGTGTTCCAGTAGATGCTCTTTAAAGCCACTTACCCTCTAGGTTTTGCGTACTTATACTAGAACTCGTCTTAAACCATAATTTCATTTAAGATTAGGTGAGAAGTAACAAAAACATCTAAGAATACCTTCAGGTGATCGTGTCAATGTAGATTCTGTTAGGCTTATAGAAGTCGATTCCTGTAATTCAGTCGTCTCAAATTTCGTTGATTCTACAGGAATAGGTTCCGAAATTGCTATTGCTGAAAATTCTGTTTCTTCAACTGTTGTCTTGGAGGTAGCATGGTTAAGCCGGCTGTAATCATCATTAACAGCTAATATGTTTAGAGTAACACCAATACTCTCACCACTAATTAAAACAACGTATTCTCCAAAGGATGGATGTAATATTTTGATTGTCTGCAAAAAAAACGAATGAATGAGCAATTGAAACCTTTTTACCATTGACATGTAAAAACCCAAGACACACAGTCTCGAATAAAAGTAGCGTTCAACACCGGCCGCAAAAACTCCCCAATATACATACGTAATTATAGTTATACGATAAATTTATGATTTTGCAAATTTAACCTGCTGTTAGATGTTAAGTATGCAACTTGGGTTTTTTGTATATCAATGCCTTTTTCCACAAAATTAGATCAAATTATTATACCGAACCATTTGTATAAGTTTCATAATTTAGAATTAGAGAAGTATTCTTTCTCGAAAATTAAGATCGACATTTAGAAAGAGGTAAAGTTTGTGACTTTGTGAGGTTGTAAGGGGTAATCTCAGGAACTATTAAACCGATTTTGAAAATTCTTTTACCAATAGAAAGCTACGTTATTTGTGAGTGTCATAGTTTATATATTAACCTGAAAAATGCAAAGACCTTTTTGTGGTAGTCGAATTCGCAAAGTAAGTTGGAGAAAAAACGGTCGAACGAAAACGTTTCTCACGAGCGCTACCTTAACGATGAGAGATATATTATTGAATTCTAGAGAAAAGTTCTAGAGCTTGATAATGCCTACAAAAAAGTCAAAGACAGCATATATCTAACTTTGATATTTAAGTAACAACAAGTAGTTTTTTTATATTAAAAAAATAATTTAAATCGTTAAGTGATGTTTATTGGTCATTTTATCAAATAATTTCTTATCAATATGTAATGATATAATAACTGAGCCACAGCAACGCGTGGCCGGGTCAGCTAGTCATTGATATATTTATTTAAGTATATTTTGTTACTGTTATTAATTTTTTAATAAATAAATAAATATTCATATTAATTCAGCACATATTGATCCTTTAGTATATAATATATATAATACTAAGTTAATATTTTTTTCACTAGATCACTAGAATGTACGCTCAGTTCAATAAAAACAGTAAGTGTAGGAGGTACCTTAAAATTGTCAGTCCACATTATTCTCTTGTGTGAGCAATCATGACATAGGATTCGTACATTTATACCCGATGCCGTAACTATAACAGAGCTTATTTCATGGCTAATATTAAACTGAAAAAAAGAAGTCATAAGATCATTAAAGTTAGCGAAAGCGTAAATGTAATAATACAATTAGACTGTGTTGAAGATTTAGTTCAAGCTTTTCAAATTGTACGTCTAAAGGGAACATAAAACATAAGTCATTTTCTTTCAATATTACTTCAAGTGGTTTTATTTTCGGGCAGTCAGAATATTACTGTTTCAAATGACTCAGATTGTATTCTTTTTTTGCTATATTATAGGGGGCAAACGAACAGGCAAGTCACCTGATGGTAAGTGGTCACCACCATTCATAGACACTAGCAACACCAGAGGAGTCGCAAGTGCGTTACCGTTTCAAAGGAGGTGGGCCTCTGGCGCTCTCACTGACCTAACGAAATGCAACAATGCAAGCACTGTTACTTCACGTCTGTGTTTATATATATTTATGTCATAGCAGGCAAACAAACAGGTGGGTCACCTAATGTTAAGTGATCACCACCGTTCATAGACACTAACAACACAAAGGGAGTCGAAAGTGCGTTGCTAGCCTGTGTTTAAGGGAAAGGGAGGGAGGGGGGAGAGAAGAGGGGAGGCGGGCCTTCGACGCTCTCACTGACCTAACGAAACGCGACAAGCACTGTTACTTCCCGTCAGTTTTCTATGAGAGGGTGGTACTACCCCGGGCGAGCCGACCCATTCATGCTGAAATCAATAATAGCTTCAGCGTGGCTCTACCACCTACAGATTTCCAATAAGAGGTAACATTTTACATATTTATTCGTTACTTACTTTTACATCTGTCACTTGATTAGCTGGAAGTGCTCTCTTCATCAGGACTTTTGGGTTAACATTTATTCTTTCTCTAACATATATCGGAATCTAAAATGTTAAAACAAAGAAACTATTTACATATATTAGTTAGCTTATATATGCGTTGGATTTATTAAAAAAAAATACACTTTGCATTTTATTTTTACTTTAACTTTCTTACTCTTGTTGCGTTTAGTTGTAAATTATTATTACATTATATTTTTAAATATCAATGTGTCAGATTTAGGTATAATTTAGTCTAAAAATATGTTTTACTTTAGATTAATCTGATTTTCTAATATTTTTACACTATTTTTGCTTCTAAAACTACCTGATATTTGCCGAAACACTCTGTCTTATGTACGATTGAACTTCGACTCGACTACCATACCCCCCTAAATACCTCACGTAATTAATGCGCGCCCCTCAACATGTCCTGCGACTAGCATAGTAACGCCAGGTCAACACTTATACAATACTATAGTTATTTATCCCGTATTGTAATGTTCATTCAGGATAACTTTAACTCAGATAGCAAATTCAATCTTGCGATAGGATTAACCTTACTGAGTGTGTAAGTGCTAAATCAAGATTACTAGAAGGCCAAGAGTTTTAGTGAGTTACATTAATAAATTATCATATTTACTATATTGAGAAATTAGATGAAAAACGTTACAGGGTACGTTCTTCTATGAAAACTTTAACGATACGAAGTTGGTCATTTCTGTTTCATGCAGATAAATTTCTTGAACAGAGTATTATATGAAATAAGAAGGAAATCTAAGTTCCAATTTATTTTTGACACATTGTTTGTCAACGGACAATCGGGGATGATCGGTCACTTGCTCGGCGCCACTTGCTCGGAACTCGCGCTTACTTTCGAACTCGCTCACCATACTAGCGACATGGCTCGGAATTTTGTATTGTGCATTGTGTGTGTACATCTTGGAAAACTGGTGCTCTCACCAACGGCAACGGCGGCGGAGAAGACATTATATCAAGTAAGTGAGCTTTTATCCCGATTATAAAGAAAATTCTTTCAGCATACATTTTTCCAGAGGTATCTACCTACAGCCAATTTAAATACAGTCCAGTGTGCGTGTGGTGGTTACCACTCCACAATTTTTAGTTAAGGCATTATGCTAATTTACATGATTTAAGGTATGGTTCAAACTTCTATGAAGCAGATTACTAAGTAGTTGTTAAAATGTAGAATGAACAGGTTGGAAATGTTTTACAACAAGGTTTTATTGAATTTTTTAAATTATCTTTCTGTGATAATTTATCAAAAAAAAAGATAGGTTGCGAATTGCATGTATCAGGCAACAGCCTAAGCAGAGGTGTGCCGTGCACCCTTGAGCTAGTTGTCAAATGAATAAAGGTAAAACCTTGCTAGGTCAATAGAGTAGTTAGTTCGAAAAAAAAAACTCTAGTTTTCTATCTTAATTAAGTTTATATGAAGATGTCTAACATTTTTCAACACTTTACCCTTACTAGAAACTAATAATAATTACTAACCGATTCTACATTTTAATTGATAGATATGATACAATAATACCTGAATTAATTCATTCTTTGAAATAACAAAAACGTCCCCGGAACAATTCCTTGCAATAGCGTTGTACATCCAAAACTGTTTGGGATCTTTCATACACTGCCCCAGTACGATAAATGTTATCTGATGGAGAAAAAAAAACCGTTGCTTTATTATTTTGATATCCATCAGTATAACCCATCACCAGTTGCCACTGTTATGCCAGTTTGCAAGTATCTCAGCATCTGGTTATATATTATCTGATATCTAAACATGACAAACAAAAAGAAAGACACTGTGTAAGGTTTATGACCATGTAAATAGTATTATCTATAGAGATATCCTACCACACTGCTCGAATATTAACTATCACCAAAGATCAATGATCTTAAAATGAGAATGTAATGTTGCGTGCGTTACGCTTAAAAACAAACTTATAATTTGTTCATTTCTAAACCTTATTTTTGACGTTTCTTTTGAAAACGGAGTAAATTCCAGAAATCGGTAAAAATAAGATTGAAAGAATTCATGTATTGAGATTTAAAAAAAGTCAGGTACAAACAAATAAAAACAGTTAAAATTTTAAAAGTAAATAGTGACCATATCAAAATAATCCAGTCTAAGTTTAAGAATCTGTTTTGGATTATGGCCCTAATATGAATTTTGTAATATACCTATATCTGAATTGAAAATGTTACGTCAAGATATCAAAAATTTAATTTTATACTCTTTTAAACCTATAAGAAAATTAACGCGTTGAAAAACTATAAATAAAGAAGAGTAAGTTACCTCTACCATATAAAACAAATTATATAAACTTGTTTACACCAGGACATACAGAAAAAATAAACACAAACGAAATAGCAAAAACAGTAAAAGTATTGTGACAGAACAAAAAGCACTCAAATTGAGCATAATTTTGCATTGAACGAACTACAATGATAGTAAGTAATAACAACTTATGACTCGGATACGAATTCTTCGCATTGTTTCCGTAACTGCACTCTATAATCGTAAGTTCTCTAGGTTTTGGGTGTTAACATCTTAACATACATTGTCATTTAATAAGAAAGCGAGACTGTAGTCAGAACGTATAAAGAACAAAGAAGTAAATAATATTAGAACAACGCAGAGAATATTAATTCAAACTTACTATGTAAATTATCAAATTATGACAATATAAAAATAACTCTGTATAAGCTAGAATACTTACCTGGGTTTTAGAACTCTGACATAATTTTATGATGTCTCTTTGTCTATAATAGTCTTTGGCCGGAGCATCAGTGAATACGTATATTTGATTTTGATTTGATTTGATTTCACTGATACGTTTTAATCCTTGCATAACACCGTACAATGCCGGCTCTGGACAATCTAAATTCACCTCTGTAGCATTTATTAAATTTAGTGCTACGTCAAGCAAATAGCGGTTATCGTAAATTTTGGAAATAGCAAGATCTAAAAAGAAAAATTATAATGTCAATGATACTCCCATACCTGCGTTTATTGCCACAACGTTTTGGTCACAATAAATTCAGGTGTGGGAAGACGATCTCGTCATATATTACGAACTATAGGACCAGGTGACGACAGATACAGCACGATAACTGGATTAGAAGTTTTAACATACATCAAAGGAAGTCAGGACGGTATTTAAGAGTTATTATGGATATGACAAAGATATGCACACGTTATTCTGCGTTTTCATCGGAATTAAATTTGAGGTTAATCTCTAGAGCGACAATAGTCAAAGCTTTGTCACACAAGTATGAGACTAGCATTTGACTCCATTTTAAGTAATAAAAACATGAAAGTCATTGCTGTGTTGACAATTTGAAGTATTTTAGCAGTTCGAAGAAGAGTAAAACTATTGAAGTGTAATTAGCATTATTAACAAACCAACAGTCGGCGTTGTGGAGGTATATATAGAACATGAATATTTTGATAATTTTTTACTTTATAATGTTCATTGTTTGCCCATAGCGTCATGTAATGCGGTGAAGTGTGCGATTCGTCTTCATTGAGCCTACTTATTTTGCTATTAATTGCTTGTTGACTATTTTCTATATTATCAACAAGTTGCTGTAGTTTTATCATGCGGTACAATTCCGAAGATATTTGTGATTCGATACAGTTTTATCTGCGATGATACTACGGAGGTAATCGAGCAAAATGATAATGATTGGCTGATGAGGTTTACCGAATATGTGATACGAAATCGGAATACAAATAACTATGCTAAATACGCAAAATATGCTAGAAAACTATAGTATATACAATAATATAGTTTAACCTAACTATAATGTGTTAAAACTTTACCCTAATGTATGTTTTCATTCAAAACTTTAAAGTAGATGCAATATTCATGAAGCATTTTAAGTTGTTGGATTATACCCTCAGTTTATTACAATAGAATTTTATATTTCAATCAAATTAAAAATTGAATTACAACTGAGAGAGACTCACGGCTATCGTCCATGATTACGTTATATTTTGCAGCGTTTGCAGATTTATATTTTGGAGTTCTATTAATAAAAACGTCTATATTAGAAATTGCTTGAATCTACGTTATATCGTGATATTAATTCGATACTCACGTATTAAAAAAAATGCGCTGAAAACTTGTGCTTGTTTCGAAAGCAATCTCTATTGATAAATGAACAATTTACAATGCTGACATTGTATTTTACTATGGATAAGTTCTATTTACTCAGCAGTCCATCACCGTTCTGTATTATTGTCTTGGTTGATTATTTTCTGTTTCCTTCGTTCAATCAGAATAACAAAGATATCATACTTACGTTCCATTTCGTTAAATGTAACAATAATATAATTGTCAATAAACGTAAAATTCGAATGTACGTCAGATATTTGTGCCACCATATTCTTCACTTCACTGATACTGCTTCTCATAGAAGACGTATTATCTATAACAAAAGCTATAGAATTTCCACTCACATCGTAAAGCAAATTTGATGATATCAAAAGAAGTAAAATATTCTGTATTATCATCTTTTGTGAATTTTATAACACATGAAGTAAGTTCACTAACTGTTCAAACAATAAAACGTGTAATAATAGTGTGAAATATTTAGGTATTTAAGTAAGTGAGTGAGTAGATAATTTCGTATCAGCAATGTTATGTGGCTTTGTGTCAAAGGTTTCCTGTTTGTTCGTATAGCGGTTGACCGATAATAATATTAAATTATTATGTATACCTTCTTATCAAATTTATAAACATAATTTTAATTATAAATTACAATAACAGTACAGTCATACATATTTTTCTGATATGAGAGACCTGTACATATATGGGTCACTTAATTAGTAGTTCCATAGACACTTGCGACATTACAGATGCGTTGGCGCCTTTTGTGGAAGGAGTAGGTTCGTTTTCTAAAAGTTATATTGATCCGGAGATGCTATAGCTTGGAGTTCATTTTAGAGAATACATCGTCGTTTACAAATACCTGCTGAGATATTTCTACGTCGACCTTTTGATCTATGAATGGATTTTATCGTTATATTAATTTCAACTACTGTTTACCTACGGGACGGGACAATAAAATACGTTTCTACCTAAACCTACATAAAAACCGGGTTTTTGTGATTTCTCGTATATAATTTTTATAGAATTAACTTCTCTACAATCTTTGGCAGCGGTTAATGCTTATATATAACATTCTCGAAAACTTGTCTCGAGACTGCGCTTAATGCCTTTTAGTGTCTGTCATCTTTATTATGTAATCATTGTTAGAGTCACTGCCTTCGATTGCGCTCAGTACGCTATAGAATTTTGTATGATTATCTATTATCATTCTTAGTCTAAAAATAAATAGAAAACAATATTAAATTTACTTAAAGATCTCAAATATTTCCAACCAAGCATGGGTTGAATTGCATAATTAAAGCTTTCGGCAAACAGAACGCGTTCTTAGTGTGCGTAAAGGCGTATCAGCGTCGCGTATTACCACCGCGTTAGAACGTCGTATTGTATTGCACTATTCAGGTTAGGACCCGTCCGATTGAACACACGCGCATCACGAGTGTCGCGTACTTCCAGCGCTTTCAACTTGAATAGTACAAAACAACGCGACATTTTAACGCGGTGGTAGTACGCGACGCTAACATGCCTATGCTTTGACCCTAAGAACGCGTTCTGTTTGCCGAAGTCTTTAATTATAGCAAACGCTTTTACATTTACCTACTGATATTCTATCCTTTATAAAGCCATACCATATACTGAGTTTGTTACAACACAAAGTATCATTAAAATAATGACGTCATCTTTAACATCCATTAGTTTCGTGGATTCAAACTGCTTGTTATACATATATAAAACATCTATGTTGTATATATTCTTAACATGTGACAATTTTAGCTAGGACACAAACTATGTGTGTAATTTTTATTTGCATGCATACAGGCATACATCCATGCCGGAGACCGTCTCTATTACGTTATTCTTATGTCTCTTACAACTTACGGACCCAGACTCTTATCATTGCGAGGGGATATCGCGTCGAGTGTGTGGGGGCTAAGCTAACCATCCGTCCTCTGCTGCAGGAACGGTGATTACGCAGATGTTGACGCGAACACGCATTATTTCTGAGACATGTTCTTGCCTCAAATGGTGATCGTATTTATAAAAATGTTGTCGATTGACGATGTAGTATGTATATTTTGGCAGTACCTTATAAAGGTACATTTGTTTATAATCTTGTAATTATAATTACTATACTGAAGGTTATCAATACAAGTACACATTATGTGTTAAAAAATGTGTTTATTGAAGAAAATTGTAGATATTAAAAAAAAAGAGGAATAAATACTCGGATATTAGGTAAACAAAAAGTAAAAGATAATAATACGGCGTCTACCTAGTTCTTGTAATCGCAATAAGTACTATTCAAATAGTTTAACGAAGAACAATTTGAGTGCAAGCCTTAATACAAGCAGCCGCAGTCATCCTTTGTCAGTTTTTGTGGCTCGTATATATAGAAAAGTTTATAATAAACATCTCAAACATTGAAGGTGACCAGTATACTCTGATTAATTTGTACTATTGGTCTTTAAAAATTACATCCATAATGCCGACAGCAATATTCTTCACGTGTTCCATATCTAATAGCGTAAAATGAGAATCATCTATTAGAAATGTTAAACTGTTCAAATTTAAAAAATTTATTAAATTGAATTGTATAAAAATTAATAAATACTTCAATACTGTTATCATTTTGTTAACAACGCATAGCACTCATCAGAATGATCCGAACGAGACCGAGTTTTTCTATCTTGTATTCGAATTTATCTAATGTCATCTTTTGATATATAAACATATTTTTCGGAGTTCCCCGACTGATGTAATAAGTTGATTGGGAACAAACTATAGTTATGAGATAAATTCAATAATAAGTTCAAATTATAAATAAATATCTTCTGCCCGCGATTTTGTCCGCTTGAAATAGTTACTTTGGGCTAACTAATACGCAGAGGAAGGTCTCAAAGAGAAAAAAACGATTTTAAAATATTCTTCATTGGTGCTCCGCTCCTATTGGTCTTAGCGTGATGATATAAAAGCCTTTCTCGATAAATGAACTATCTAACACTGAAATAATTTTTCAAATCGGACCATTAGTTCCTGAGATTAGTACGTTCAACCAAACAGAGAAAACCTCCAGCTTTATAATACTACTATAGGTTCGTGACGAATTAAGAGAAATGTTTAAGAAGTGTGTAAGATGTGAATGTATATGGTTGCGCCGCTTTATGTATGTTTGAAAATTCCCGCATTATGGATTAAATTATGTTACTTTGAAGCCCGACCAATTAATTGCGATCAGGTCACGCCATCTATCTTGCCCAATCACAGTTCCCTTTAACTATGGCACATGCTAATTCGGTAGCGCGCCGAGCCGCGCTGCTAGTTTCGGACGCGCGGCGGCCATTGTGTTGTGTGACTTCGTCTGCTATCGTCGTGTAGTTTACGCGGCTCGCACAGTGTCCGTGCCGAGCCGCGCCGCATGCTAACATTTTGAGTTTTTGCATGGTCGAGTGAGAAATAAACGCATCGCTACATACATGCCAACATATATTATAAACAATAAGTGTTGTGTGAGAGAAGACTCGGTGGAAAGAAACGAGAAACACCTAGCCGGCTAGCCACGTGGAGACTGCATCGCCGCAAGGTATGTGCCAAGTTTCCATCCTGCCCTTCTCTCCCAAATCGTAACTGATCGCAATAGTTGAATATCAATATAGCACCCCCGCAAATACAGTCCACTTAAATTGAACATAGATAACCCCGCACCCGCGCACCCCACGGTGACGTCGACATCGCCGCGGCGTCACCAGTATATATGGATCAAACTCTCTCTCTCTCTCTTGATGTCCAGTATCCCCAAACTGTCGAGGCAGAGAGCCGACACGATGCTTTTCCATCTCGGTCTGTCGATGGCTTCAGGCTTCACCTCTCTTATTGTTGGTGTTCTCTAATATTACAAAATATAATTTTCATTCTTCATACGATTGGCTAACACATTAACTGCTTTATTGCTGCTAAACGTATGGACGCAATAACATTTGGATAATGTTATTTATACAGTAGCTGCTTAAATAAATATGAGATACTAGTCCAATCTATCATCCACTAGCAATAATCAAGTGCCACAAAAGTGTACAAGATAGAACTATATGATAGTGCATAATTAATTGCAAAATATGCTATAAAGAGCACAATACTACTAACTTTGGCCCGCGACTTCGTCCGCGCGTAGTAGTAAATTTGGGCTAACGATAACTTTAACTCGCGACTTCGTTTACGTAGAAGGTGAAAACATTTTTTATATAATACGTACATTAACCACGATTTTGAAGCATTCTTCATTGGTGCTCCTCTCCTATTGGTAATAGCATGATGATATATCTTGCCTCTGATATACCTTTCTCGATAAATGAGCTAACTAACACTGAAAGAATTTTTCAAATCGGACCAGTAGTTCCTGAGATTAGCTCGTTCAAGCAAACAAACTCTTCAACTTTATAATATTTGTATAGATTAGTACAATAGTATAGATTAGAATTAGATAGATAATAGAATTAGATTATTACTCTCAATAGACTTTCTTTTTCTTAATCGGTGAGGTTGTAAAGGTGCATCAAGCCAACATCGTAAAGTTAGTTCCTAAACTTTCTTTTTGTCCTTTATTACATTTTTACACTTATTTTATTCGTGAACACAAATATATATTCTTTTTGTTACTGTTTTGTAATGAGTGCAATTCGAGTAAAATAAAAACATTTTTTTTTTCTTGGGAAGAAGTCATGTCACAATTAAATAAATACAAACGATGTGTCCATAAGGTATTAAGGAGTATAATGAATGTATTTTCTAGTTAATTTCGAATTATTTTAGCTTTTGATATGTGAAGTGATAAGAAAAAATTACAGTTTTAGAGCATTTAAGGTATTTACTTAAAGTCACCTTGTCGTGAAATTTAATAATAACTTTTATGAAACATGAATGAAATAAAATAAAAGAATCGCGGTTATAAACACCTGCGTTTCTTAAATATAAGATTGAGATCAAAATTGTGTCAAACGGCCACGTTTTTCGATACGATACGGTCAAGACGAAATTTAAGTATTTCTATACTTTTTTCTATATCGCAATACTGTACTAAGATCACGTACAATTGAACATGGGTTACCTATCACACAAAGGCTAGTTGGCGTTGGCAACCATTTTTACATAACCTTCGAAAACAGTAAATTACTATAAATTTAAGGTACGGCTACTACGTCCATCATTAATTGCCAGAAGTTGCGTGAATTCTTTAAATGCAGATGAAGCGAATTACATTAAAAAATACATAACTTGTCTCTGAATAATGATTTATTGAAGCATCAAGAAAACTCACAAATTTTGTTTCTTATTTCTATCATTATTATAATTATGAACGGGCAGGCCTTTTTTTGTCATTTCCTTTTAGGGGGCACGCTAATTTTCAAAAGTTGTAAATCCATAATATTTTTTATCTCAAAAAGTACAAAAATGTACACCTTGTTATTTGGGGTATTTGCGGCATATAATAGTAAGATACTGTTCTAAAATTTTCAGAACGGAAACCAACTTATGGAAAATTTACGGTATTTTTGAATGTCCCTTTAAGGGCACTGCGTGATCCCGCGTGACCCCACAAAGAATCCCTGTTAACTGGAATATGTAAATCGTTGTGATGGTATCAATAAAGTAATCGTTTCATAAACTAGTAAAGCAAATGGATTAGTTTAAGTAAATATGCTCTTTGATAGCTCAAACGCGGCAACAAAGTCCTCCAATGTGCAGCAATATGTAAACTTGTCCTTAGGAGTCAACCATAACATCGAGTTTCCATCGCAAATGTTTTGGCAAAAGATGTCGTCGTCCTTTGGTGACGGTTCGTTCACGTAGACTACTGCTATAATATCTTCACTACCCTTGACGACCTGTGTATTAAATTATTATCTTTTTTATTGAAGGAAAGCAAAGCGTTATCAATAACGATGGGATTTTTTTTGTAATTCCTATTCACAATATCAGTCTTTAAATGTATTATAAATAAAAATGTTAAGCGACCAGAATTAAGGAATTAAGAAACGAGGTTGTTGTGCAGCTAAATGCGAGTGACTTTCTCCTAAATATTTGAAATATTATAAAAAAAATCCCTAAAATTACAAGTGACATTTGGTTACATTTTTAAACGCAGCATCTTAAAATACTCAAAATATCAACGTAATAATATCACATAATAAGAATGTTTACCTTCCACAAATATCTCGGTATTTTTCCTCCATTCTTCTCAGTATATTTACTTGCTCCAGACCACACTGAAAATGTATCTTGTATAATAGTCTGGGTTTTTATAACATCTACAATCTCCGACCACGAAGTCTGTAATAAGATAGAAATAATTATTGGTGATATCTAAAGACTACGCCACTAATAACATGTTCCGATGAAATATTGGTGAAACTAATAAGAATAAACAACTGTTGTTGGCCAACAATAGATATAGTTTTTAATATATTATCGCTAAATATAAAAAGAACTATATTCAGTATGATTTTCAAGCAGAGGCAATTAGAGTAATTAATTACAAATAAGAAAACTAAACAACACGTGCAGATTTGTATCCCTTTTATACATAATAACTCTAAAATTTTGGATTCACTTATATTAAATTAGGATACATAAATAAAGCATCGATTCGTTGTTAAGTACGTAAAGATAAAGATTTAGTGCATGTTAATCCTTACGGTATTGGAAACTTACCCGCTCAGTGCAAGGCAGCCAAATCGGTACAGCGTTGAGATGGTCAACATAAGTACTGGTTTGTAATGGACCAAAAGTAACATCAGTAGCGTTGACAAACTGACCCTTAGTGTAGCAACATGAAGTAATATTGCTGTCACATGTGTATACTTTATCTTGCTTTCCACTCTCAATTTCAGGGTGCTTAAACCATTTCAGTCGACTTTCAACGCCGCGATATATTGCACTGGTTAAAGTCATGTGAGTATACAAGGGCAAGTTTTCATGTGTATCCAAGCAGACGTCATAAGCTTCAATGAAAGATTTGCCAGAGAAACCAATGCGAATAGTTTCACTATTTTCTGCTAAGCAGCGATTACCAGTTTTTTCTATAACTGGCATAACTTGTTTGTCGCAGTGAAAATCTGAATATTTGTAGGATTTTCCTTCAAACAAGAATTTGTTTTCATGGTCACAAGTGACATCGATTTCATTCTTTCCAGGGAAGTTTTTTAAACCATTCGAAGTATTCGGACACAGAAGTTTGAACTTTTCTCCAGACTCGAAGTTCAAATATTTATTTACGATATTATTGTTGGGCCAAGGTGATAATTCTGATAGTATAACTGGAGTGTTCATGACTGACTCTTCGTCTGCGTTTACTAGACAGGCTGAAAATGATTTAAAAAGGTTATTCATGAAGCAAAACTCTGCTATTGGGGGCACGAAAGAAGGAACGATATCAAAATAAAATCGGTGCATTATAGGATCTATTTTAGGTCTTTCACTGCGTTGAATTTAGTGTACGTATACTTAAACTAAAATAATAGAGTGTTTGTGACTTTTCCATGGATGTTCTCAATTCCTATTTAACATACTACTGTGAGAAATGAAATAAATATAAAGCAACTTCAAAAATAGCGTTAGCTCAAATTGGCATCCCGCAGGGTTCGATATAGTATACATATATAAATATCGACTGCCAATGGTTGTGCTAGCAAGGTACATTTTTCAAATATCATTTTACCTAAATTCAAAATTAAATGGGCAGATTCAGATTCATTCATTTATATGAACTGAAATGAAGGTATTATTACCTTGGCTAAAATTACTGATTGGATTGCTCTATATAAATAAACTAGCGGTCCCGGCAGACGTTGTCCCGCCCTGATAATAAAAAAGTTCTTGACAAATTATACCAAAACGTTCCCCATGAATCATTTTATCCACTGTTGAAAACTGCTTGAAAATCCGTTCAGTAGTTTTTGAGCTTATCGCGAACAGACAGACAGACAGACGTGGTAGGGGACTTTGTTTTATATTATGTAATGGAAACAAAGCAATATGTATGACATTTGATTAGCCTCATATACAAGAAAGTTAGGAATTTTGTAACTTGATTTGTTAGTAATTAGTTAGTTGTATTCTTGGGTATTACATTTATAATATATTCACAGTTCTTATTACTAACTTAGGTTAGTTCGTTTACTTCCACAGTTTAACGTCTTATGCTATTTTCCTACGGATAACAACAGCTGAGGAGGATACAAATGTTATATTGAAAATAAGGCACTGTCAAGTACCATGTAAATCAGGATTAACTTTAAATAAAAATTGTATTGATCGATATAACATTAACAGTCAGATCTGAAAGTAACACTACTTTTTGTATAGTTGTTAAAGAATTAATGTGGACAATCACTTGTGTAATTATTTATATCCGAGAAAGAATGAATTAGATTCAATTTCTGTCTGGTTGATATCGGTGACTATGTTATTTTTTGTAATGGCTATTGTATTTTATAAAATTAATAAAAGACTCCTCAAAGTTCAGACCGAATAAAGTATTTTCTATTTGAAATGATAAATTTTACATGAAAAATATTTAATTTTTTATTTGAATTGGATTTCGTTATATTAGCTAAAGTTATTACTCACCTTCAGAAGAAACGCTAAAAGTTCTTTCCACGGTACCATGGACATTGCTAATGCGACAGGAATATACTCCCCAATCAAATATGTCAATTTGGAAATTATATTTTGCTGATTCCAAAGGTTCACCGTTATGAAACCACTCAGCCTATAAAAAAACAATTAATTGAATACTTGAGTACCGTAACTCACTCTAATAGGGAAAACTAGCTCACCATCGGAGTCGGCTTGGCAGAGACTTCGCAGTTCAAGTCACCTTCTCCTTTCCAATCAGTGATGGTTGAATAGGTTATTATTGTAAACGTTGGCTTATATCCGACAATCACTAGAATTGTGTCTGAGTTAGAGCCGAGGCTGTTGCTGACGCGACAAGTGTAGTTCGCATCCATATATACAGTTGCATTTACAAAATGCAAGTACGGTCCGGTCACGTTCATCAGATTTCCGTTCTTAAATAGAAGATAACAATAACAATGAAATTTTTAAAACAGAACTATGTGTATGAGATTTGATTCGTCCAATATACAAGATCGATAGGAGTTTTGCTACTCGATCTGTTGGTAATTGGTTAGTTGTGTTCTTGGGTATTACATTTGATTCACAATTTGTTGAGAGACTAAGACTTCATATATTTATAGTTCGTAAAATATGCCAGGTAACTGATATATTGTTACTACTAATTTAGGTTAGTTCGTTTTCTTCCATAGCTTAACGTCTTATGCGATTTTCCTACGGATGATGTCATTAAAGTTTGAAATTATATTAATTTGTCAAGATTTTTAACATATATGACAATGGGACTTTTTCTAGTATTGACACTGTAAATATTTCAATTAAAACTCGGTTACTTTTAATATATATATATATACTAGCGGACCGGGCGGACGTTGTCCTGCCTTGAAAACAAAAAAAATCCTAAAAGTCGATCGCAGCGCCACCTGCCGGGTCCAATTGTGAATCTAAACCATTCTCGAATCTCCACGAACACACACAAAAAATTTCATCAAAATCGGTCCAGTCGTTTAGGAGGAGTTCAGTCACATACACACGCACACAAGAAATATATATATTAAGATATATTGATGTATGCTGTAGTTGGTTGTAGTTATTAAGCAAAAACTACGTAAACGATTATTGTATATTACTCTATGATACAGTTGGTAGCTTTGGTAACTCTTATCGCGAGATATAAGAGAGTAATTAAGACGTCAGTTCACAATGAATTTTAATATATGAATTTGTACTTCAGAAGGTTTTGTTATTGTTTTAGCCAACAGTTTCTAATGACCTTCCAATTCTTGAATATTTGCCAGTTCCATAAAAAATAATGTGTATTACCATAGTCAAGCAGGCCCTAAAACTGTGTTTAACACGGTCGACACAAACAAGTATTATAGAATACCTAATTTGTAATATCATAAGGAATCGAAGCATATAAGTACTTAGCTTACCTTGTACCACCTAACCGAATCCGATGGTGTATGGGGTAGAGGACATTCAATCTTCTTTGTTTCTCCTTGTAAAATATGCACTTCGTGAACATTTTCATAATCAATTTCATCTAAAACAATAACCATTATTTATTATTTTTCATCAAATCCTACAAAGTAAGGTTTATACAAAGTCTACATACCTGTAACAGCACCGTCGAAAGATTGTGTGTCTGAACCAAATATATTTTTAGCTGTGCACCAGTATGTCTTGGTATCTGCTAGAACTGGATTCTTAATAACAAGAGCTCCATCATGTATAGAATATTTTTCATCTGAAAAAATATAATCATGCAAATAAATCAATACACTATACATAAGACGGACTGGATCTTACATAGAAGTCTCTTCACAAACCAAAGTGACTATAAAAATAATTCCAATAGAAGAAGGATTTCAGCGATAAGTAAAACTGTAATTAAGTGATTAATTGTCATAATTGAAATTTAACATGGCGTTATCACCTTGCACAATGTTATCTCCTCCTTTGCGATCGCTCCAACTTATATCCGGTTTCGGATACCCAGTAACATTGCAAGGGATTCTCAACGCAACATCTCCTATTACGCCTTTAAATACTTTAACTTTGTTGTTTATCCTTGGTGGAGCTAAAACAGTAGAATTATTTCAATTAATTGCATGAAAATTAAAAATAATATCTATAATTTTAACAAATATAAGGTAGCACGTAGCATCTTTCCGTAGATAATGATTATTGATAAAGAAGTGCAAGAGAAAGAAGTTACCTCGGAGTATATTAACGTACTTATAATAATAGTAGAATAATTGTTATAAATTGGTCTCACCTTGAACGATTAGTTCTGAGGTTATTTCTTGGGTGCCCATTATATTCGTAGCAATAATTTTATAAATTCCTGCATCAGTCAAAATAGCACTCTGAATGTGTAACTGTTCTCCTATATTTTCTAATCTTTGGAATGTATCCATCTCATTGCTCTTAAAATACCAGGTGACTGTAGGTTTGGGGACACCTTTCAGTATCCTTAAAAATAGAAATAGTTGTTGTAGAAATTTCGCAGAACTTGAGATACGTTTATAACGTTTATAAAAGTACTACGTACTTGTAAGATATTGTTGCTGGCGTCTTTTCTTTTACAATCAAAGGATTTGCAGATGTCGTTAGTTCAGGTGCCGCTGTAAAAGTATTCATAATAATGAGTAGGATCAAAGTCTAAATGTAGCATCAGTGATAGAGAAGATGATAACTCATACAGTACGGTTACGTTATGAAAGTCATTGTGTTGTAGGTAGACGGATACAGGAATAGAGGAATATTGAAGAAGCTATGTTATAAATGATGTATGTGTTGAATATTGATCTTTTATCGCTGACAGATGAAAGTGAAAGCGGAAAACATGTTTTGTCGACCGAATTTAAATGATATGCCAAATTTAATTCTCAGACACTTGGTCTTAATTTAAAAAAACAACACATCATCTTAATTGAAGGTTATTAGAATTTAAAAAATTACGATTTTTATAAGTACTACCCGATGCTGAGAAGTGGGATAAGTGGTATTGTGCGTATGCGCCGGAGAAGAGAAGTACTCGGTATATTTTTGCTTTAATTTTTTTTTGTATATAAAGTATACTGTTAAGGTAATACAAAACACAAATGAAGCGCTGATATCGGTTAGTCATACATCAAAGTAATTAGCTATATTGAAGTTTAACTTATTGTGGAAGGATGCTCACGGCTGTCTATAAATATAATTGCATTTAAATTGAATTATAGAATTATTACTATTAATATGTTTACAAATGTATTATCATGTTGACGATCCATAATAAATAAATCAACATACTCACCCAGATCATGTATGTTTAGATTTACATCATAACTCTCATTCAAATTTTCATCGGAAATCAAAGTAGCACTGCACCTATATTTTCCACGTAGGTCTAAATCCATATATTTAATTATCAATGCGGATCCATTTGGTTCTACATAATATTTATCTGATTGCTTTAGAAGTTCCATATTATTGCTTTGTTCTAATGTAAAGTACCATTTAATTTTAACAGGATATTCGGATTCGATTTTGCAAGGAATCGTATATGATTTTCCATATTCAAGGTTCATGGTCTCTGAAAAGGAATGTACAATAAAGTTAATAATGCTCAGAACTGTCACAGATGCGGATTTTCTTCATTATTTGCGAAATGTTAAGGCGCTGAATTTGTCCTTCCGATCTATTTCACTGACATATACAAAGCGAAAGGTTTTATTAGAAGTATTATAATTATGCTCGGCTATTCGATACTATTATGGGTTTAGTCATGGTAATCTCAATTCTAACATCATTATATATTTATTAAAAAAAAGTCAAGACAGTCATAAAGATTTAAGAAGTCAGAATCAATTATATTCGGAGTAATTTAAATTTCCTAATTTGTAAATTGCAATTATAAACATTAGTCTGGTTTATACATCTATTAATTGATCAAACTCATGTTGGACTGCACAAGCTCAATAGAAATATATCAGTATTACGTCATGTACACAGGCTGCTCTATATTACGCGTTCCCAATCTGACACAAGCGCAATACGTTACGAGCAAGATCATCGGTGACGCAAACCCATAAGGTTTTCCTCTACGAATTTTTTTTTAATCGCTCAATGCGTCTATGTACGTTTTCACTTTTTAAAAACATGTAACCACACTGAACTTCTTGTTGGTTGGTTTCCTTTGATAAGTATGTTTTCTGTAATCACGGTAGCTTTGACATCTACAATAATTTAAATTGCCAGCTTTACATCAGATCGGTTCAAATTTTGTTACATACATATTTGTTAAGACCTATATATTTCGATTATAGTAGATATATTTCGCAAATCTTAAATAATAATTGTATTTATTTTACCTTTCCGTGAACCAAGTCTTCGGAATGGAGATAAAACTGTCACATCGACGCTTTCAGTTGTGGATCCCCGAGTGTTTGAAGAATAACAATAATATTTTTTGGATACTCTTACGTTAACCAGAGTTAGAATACTACTCGTACCATTTTGATTAACCTAAAAATTTAATAACAATTACGTACATTTCAAAAGTTATATCTTACTAAGTTGAATATTTTAGCAATGGTATTCTTATCATAACAAACAACTATCTAGGTTATCGAAAAAAAAACTCTAATTTAATATCCTAAAACCTGGTTTTATTTTCAATTATTAAAAAATGCTGACGGATAATTAATGTTAAAAACAGATATTTTAATTAATGTATTAAAATATTTTTTTCATCATTATTATGTAAATTAAAAAGCTCATATTAAAATGCAGTATATGTTACACTATATTTATATTGTTACACTCCATATGCGAACTCGTGGTTATAAATAAACTAGCGAGTACGGCGGACCTTGGTCGGTCCTGATCATAAAAAAAAACCATGACAATTGTATTAAAACCTTTGTCATGAATCACTTTATCTACTGGTGAAAACCGCATAAAAATCCGGTCCATAGGTTTTGAGTTTATCGCGAACAAACAGAAAGACGTGGCAGAGGACTGATGTTTTATAATATGTAGTGATAACCAGCGACTAGACACAATGGGATTTTAAGAATAGCCCGTTTTAAACTTTGTCGAATCATGAGAATATTGACGTCAACTTTTGAGAATTTTTAACCTATTTTATTCAAAACTATATAAGCACTTGACGGTGCGTCCGATTAGAAGTTTTTGTTGGTTAATTGCCTTAGCTAAAATTATCAGACTCGAAATACAAGTACGCTTTCATCCGACAAATATGAAGATACGCATCTGTGCATCACTAAATTCTATATATGTATGCTATTCTAGCCACACAGCTTGCATTGTTAGTTTAGTTCCATTCGTTGTTGTATCCAAGCCTCAAGCCGACGTTCTTGGCAACCTTGAACTTGTTGCCATTCGACTATAAGCACTCGTCCAAAATCTCGCCCAGTGAAGCTGTGAAATACTAATAGCGTTTAATCGGTTCCAAAAGGAAAAAACCGTCCAAAAGTATTCTAGCCATTGCAGGGAACACGAATGAAAGCAAAAGCAGTCTGTTTCGAACACACTGCAACTATAGGATTATAAGAAGTAACTGTAACTTTAGTTGAGTAAAAGTGTTTTTTTTTTTCAATACTTGTCGGTACAAGTGCAAATAAATTTAACAATGCAAACGGCATCTAATTGACCTACGGCCGTAAAAATATATCGAAAATACTGCAACTATAAATTCAGAATGTACATGAAAAGATTAGCATACCTGATTACGAGCTGGAATTACTGCATTGTTCTCATCTTGCCACTCTACTTTTGGTTCTGGTTTTGCAATTGCGTAACACTCGATCGATATCGTACCTCCATATTTCACACTAATCTTTGATCCCTTATTTATGATTATTCTAGGTTTCATTGTAACAATAAGTTCTGAAATAGCATAGAATTGTATAAATTTATAATTTTTCTACTATGATCATATTGTTGGTTCCAAGCCATTTTGCCTTATGATTTTGTAAGCATTTTTGGAGGAATAGTCTCTTAAGAATAAGTGACATAGAGGACAGGCACAGGAAGTGCAGGGAAACTAATTTGAGAACTATGAGCTTTTAAAATAAAATGGGCTATATGCGTTTAAATTAAAACAATATAACGTTCACACAGAAGAAAGAAGAAGAATGTGATTTGATAATTTAGCCATCTAAATAAAGAGGGACGTGTATAGGTGCTCTTTTTCTTTACGGCGGCAAAACAGTAAGAGAGCATTATTGAAAGTAAAGCATTATAACAATACCTGTTACGTGTTCATCTCGACCCGCCTCATTTTGTGCTACACATTTAAATTTACGAGAGAGTGAGGCATCGATTACGTTTACTGTAAGTTCATCTCCACTCTCAGGCAAAGCTTCATAAGATGCAGATGATACAGTTTTAAAATACCAAGATATTCTAGGTTTTGGTTTTGCTGCAAGAACTCTGTGAAAAATAATAAAAACAGATTTTTGGAATATTGTATATTATATTATGTACATCAATTGATATTTCATAATTAGGTTACTAAGCTTTATATAACTTGTCTCAAATTTTGATTAATTGAACGATATTCATGATTTATTAACTGTCTAGTCACTAAATCTAAGCGTAGAAAATAAAAGAACTTACTTGCATGAGATTTTAACTGTACTAGCGTTAGTTGTTTCCAATATCGTGTGAGATTTATCAATAACTGGCGGTACTGAAAATGAAAATATTGTTTACAATTCATTTTACAATACGATATTTATTTTACATCTTGAATGTCGTTTAGATATTGTATTGATAAGTTTATTAGTTTTTTGGATAATATTTGACCACAATTTTCGAAAATTCAAAATTGATGATTAGTGGATATTATATATTTTAAATCTAAAGAGGATTGATTCTCAAGCACATCTAAGAAAATTATTTTCTTCATTTAGGATAGTAGCTACTTAACCAAGACCTACATTATTCTACATGTATCCCTGGAGTGTCAATTCCCACTTTAAGCTTTTGTATTAACTGTTAGCCACCATATATATGGTATAAAGTTCTCGTTAATCTTTTTGACCACTCTGAATATAGCCGTAGGTTTTTAAAATGTGATCATAGGAATCTAAAATTGACATTTGTTTACCCTCAAGTTGTCTCGATGTTACACATATGTATTTATAGCTAAATTTATCTTCTGCACATGTATATTCAGAGCGGTCAAAAAGTTTAGCGACGATTGTTATAGAAAACAATTATTGCTATTAAGGTAGCATTGTTTAAAGAAGTCGAGTACGATGATACGTTCTATCAATATCATTAATGTGGTAGTACGGTACATACTCGTTATGATTTTTGGCTGGACAGGCGTCTTAGAAATTCTTCGCACCATTTGTCCATTTCGCTTTAGTGTTCCTTTGACCTAAAATATACCAACTTTTAATTAGATGTTGTATACATATTTTCTATCTTTTTGGAGTGCATGAGTTTTAGCGTTTGATCACCATCTAACCTCATATCAAGAGAAAAAAAAGCGTAAGATGATAGTAACACTCTGAAGCTAGAGGATTACTGGTTCTTAAATGTACATGTTGGAACATATTTACAGTGGTTTGCAATAGATTTTTAATGTAAGGGTGGTAGCTAGGTTATCTCTAAAAGCCTTGCCACCATACTTTTACTCAACAAAATAGCAAGCAGCTATGCAATTGACCTAATATAAAAAAATTGTAGTAAATAATTATTTATAACCAAATCGGAGGAAAATCAATAAAATATTAGGGTGGACGTTACTTTGCACGTCGGCCTAGAATTAATGGGCTAGTGTTACATGTTACTGTAACAGAAGACATTTGTGAAACAATTAAAAGTGATTATAACCAGACGTTGGTCCACGGTTGAAGCCAATACTGCCGGACGGTTGAACCTATCAACATCACAACAATTTACAACATATTTTAATTAATCATTTTTTTTATTAATGTCTCCTATTGTTCTGAAGTAAGACGTAATAGCGGTCACTCAATTCCAGGTAGAAGTGCAAAATACCGTCCAATATAAGATTTAATGATAGATTTCTGCAAAGTAACATTGCGATAGTTTCCAATAATTTTTCATTCTTTAACAATAATGTTAATTTTGTAATAGCTTAGCGTGGTATGGGTATGAAGAAGAAGGATGAAAGTCATAGAAATAGAAGAGAGTTAAGTAGAAAGATTGATGGATATAAGAGTAGAGAAAGATCAATGGAAGTAAGGATGGATTGTGTGCAGTATCATACATATATAGTATGACTGAATAAGTCAATAGTTCCTAGAGGTGAGTGAAAGAGGAAGACATGCTGTGCTTAAATAGAATAAGGGAAGAGGGCAAGATAAATACATGCTTAAGTGGAATTAGGGAAGGTAAAAATGATGTTGATGGCATGGTTATACTGACCGCAATTTGAATCATGTGGTTAGGCGACAAAAATTGATCTGTCGTGAAGAAATTTCCATTGATCCTATACAACGGTAACTCTAGCAGAATATTTTCATTCATGTCTAAAATTTGTGCCGTTTCTATAGTTACGTCGTTATCTGGATCAGTTACAGTTATTGACAGAAAGTTTACTTCATCTGAAAATATTAATTCATCGATTAAATTAATACAGTTTTCATACTCGAGTGCATGTTCGCCTTATAACTTTCCCAAATTAAACTTAAGAACTACTACTAGAAGAATCATACTTATTGACAGTAAGTAAACTTTTTAATTTAGTATTTTTGCAATATTGTGGTCTATTTAGGAAAATCATTATATTATCAGCTTTGCATTGACATAACATTGTGCAGAGGTTAAAAACGAAAGAGAAACTATGCAAGGTTGAATATCTGTAAAATGATCATAAATTACTATTAAATAAGTACCAAATTATTTACCTCTTGCAATGTTATTTGTATTTAACGTATCTATTGAGGTGAGTTATATAATAACACATTCATATACCGCAGGAGAGAATAATTGCAAAGCAAAGCGTGGGTCAGAAAGTATGCTAAACCAGGATGAATTAATAATGCAAGGTTAGCGAACCAAACGCTACCAATGAAGGTTTAACTGTGAAAGTCATTGAGGTACTATGTCATGTGCCTCAATCACATAGCCGATCTTTAGACAACTGTTGTGTTACTGTTAATACAATATTTTAGAAACACAAGCTGAGTGAGACTGCAAGGGACAACTAATTGTATATACAACTGCAATTAATAACATGGAATAATTCAAGATCACTACCTGCTATAGGTTGTGTAACTGTCTCGTTTGCTACCTTCGGTAATATCATGGAAAATCCGTGATGAAACGAAAAGTCAGTCCTTCCGGTAATCACTACTGATGTAGAACTGTGGCCTGAAACGACTGCGGCATATTCTCCAGATTCAGGGTCCATTAACTCAATAGCCTGGAAAGGCAATAAAGATGTAAGAAACGATCTAAGATTTGTATAGCTGCGAGAGATTAGTTGATTGACTTACTTTAGAGTTATCAGTCCACATAAGAGTTCTCGCAGTGATATCCCTCCTAGGTGCTCGTACGTTCAGCGTGACGTTTTCACCAGACGTAGTAATGAGTACACTTTTTACTTTATCGTCAATAGTAAACTATAAGATAAAGTTAAAATAAAACGTAATTTGTAATGTGTGTGTGTGTTTCTTTTTTATAAATTAGATTTCAATGAATGATTCATTGGCAAATATTTACCGGTATACTTGTCAGCCGGTGCGGTGGCACCACTCTTGAAGTCAGTAAACTATTCTTTCCACGGATTCTTACTCTGATGACGTCGATCATCTGTGAATGAAATAATAACATACCTATAACGTTATAGGACATTTAAAAAGCTTAAATTTTAATGTCTCGTGGTTTTTGACACTTTGGTAACAAATTCTCCTATTTAGGACTACTGCTGTGATTATTACGGGAACTATTACTTTTTACAAAATCTACTTTTGTGGGGACTTCATTGTTATAAAAGATCATGATCCATTATTAAACTTTTCATCAATTTTTTTGTATCCAATCCATGATTCTTTTGGTTATTGCTTATTTACTCTACTTGTACACAATAACCAAACTATTAAAAATCTCATTAAAATTACACAATGCGCAAGATTGTGAATTATGTAAGTTATTAAAGTTGTAAATTAATTCCCCTATGTATCTAAGTGTATAAATTCAAAACTGCTTTACCTATTTGGATAATTATTTTATTGCCGTGCTTGTAATTGAAAGGATACGGTTTGTATGAAAGAAAATATCTGAAAAATTGTTCGAAAAGGTGAAAATATTGGTTTGAAATAAAGTGAGTTAGTAGGCAAAAGATGGTAAGGAAATCTTTAAAAAATATTGACAGATTGACGTTCAGTTGATATTTTCATTATTACACGATCGTACTGCAAAGGGGAAAAAAATAGTCTCATTTTTTTCGTAAGCTCAACCGTGCGAAGCTGCGACTGGTAGCTATTAAAAATAAAATGTACAACATGATAGCCTAAAATACCGTCAAAAATTAGTGGCTTCTGTTGTTTATAAGTGACTAGTGACGACATTTTCAAATCTCTTGGTAATCATAGCGTACAATTAGAGACTGTTAATTGTAGTAAATTCGCATAAAATTAGATATAGGAATTTTGAGAGGGCCCGCGAGGAGGACTCTTTAAGCGGCCCTCTCCACCAATGGAGGGTTGTTGGAAGGAGGAAGCGTTATGCTTGCCTTCTCCCACTACCATAGCCGGACTTAGGGGAGATGGATCGGGAGGCTCATCTTCCCCTTGCACAGTTCCGGCGGACGGAGGAGACGACCGGTGTCTACACAGTCCTCTCGGCGTTTTCTCACGACGGGCCAACCGTTGGGGTGGCATGATGAAATCTATAGAGATCTCTTGCCGCCCGAACACAGCGGCGTATGTACAACGTACGGTTTTAGTTCGTGTGAATCGGACATAAACCAATCTCTCCTCTCCATTATCACATTTGTTCTTGGGAAATAATTTACTTAGTGTAACTGCTATAACGAGCTATAGTAAGCGAAGATATTTTTTACATATAAAATTTTTGTCCAATACAAAATCATTGATTTAAGTAAATTTTACTAACCGTAGACACGTCGTTCTTGTTAATTTTGAATACTTGACCTGAACAAGCTGCGGCAACTGTGTAGAATACCGCAAACTGTTGACTTCTCGGTGATCTACAATCACCTGTGAGGACAAACACTACCTGAAAGGATTGCAATAAATTTATGTTCATTATTTGTATTAATTAAAAACCAGATTTATACATATGTATTTACGTTGTGCGTGTCAGTCAGTAATGAACTAGCTAGAGACCCGGGCGATGTAGTTCGTTCTCCTGACGCATCTCCATCTCCACTTGTGGCAGCCACACGCCAAAGGCGTAATAAAAACAAATTAGACTATAAGAAATATTTTAGTATTTGTTTTTATATCATTCCATGTTAAATTTTTTATTGAAATACTATCTTTGTATTCGGCAGGTTCCAAAATTTGAGTGTTTTTGTTTTCTTCTAACTGACTACACTTTTAGTGTAATGCCTGAGTGAATATGCATTCAGCATCTAAGAGCGCCGCTCGCGCACCCCTCAGGACACCTATGTGTTAATGCATCTGTTTGAACCGAACGCCGCACATCCCTCCACGCTTGACGCTCGATTTAAGCGTCCAGTCTGGCCATACACTTAGCCTGGTAATGCCTTTACAGTTTGACCGGACTAAAAGATTGAGTTTGAAAGAGTGATACATATGTAGATCCACACTCGTACTGCGGGTGGTATGAACATTGTACATGCCAGTCAGTAATAAATTAGCTACACTCTACACCTGTTGTCTTATTTACCGAAAGACACATCACAGAAAAAGTTAAAATCAGATATACTTGGTAAGTTTTATAAATAAAACATTTTTGGGAAAATGTTAATTAAAATGCATACGTACGGTTTGGGTAATTTTTTTTATTAATACACCATGCCCACATATTATTTAATTATGAAATGCTGTTGTTTTATGATAGAAATATCACTAACCTGACTTTGTTTGCTTTGACAGAGGTCAATGACTTCCATATAATAGAAATAATCTTTTGCTGATGCGTCTGTAAATACATATATGTATGAACCAGGACTACTTTCCTCTAGAGCTCGTTTGATACCTCCCATAGCCATTTCAGGACAATCTGTGTTAATATTATTATGTGCCTGCAGTGAATCTACAGATATTTTAAAACTTGTACGATTGCTGGTTTTATCAACAAGAGTTATGTCTGAAACAAGAAGTATATTGAAATATAGAATATCCAATACAAGTGAAGTTTTAAGCACTTCATGCACGAAATCCATTATTAATGGATACAATTTCACTTCAACGTAGCGAATCGTTATTATGATGACATTTTTGTAAATACAAATTTTGATAGGTGGTAGAGTCAAGTTCAGTGAAGCTATTACTGGTTTCAGCATGAATGGGTCGGCTCACCCGGGGTACTACCACCGACCCACAAAAACACCCAAGTGATGTAACAGTGCTTGCATTGTTGCGTTTCGTTCAGTCAGTGAGAGCGCCGGAGGCCCACCTCCCCCCAACACGGGCTGGCAACGCACTTGCGACTCCCCTGGTGTTGCAAGTGTCTATGGACGGTGGTGATCACTTCACATCAGGTGACCCAACGGTCCGTTTGCCTCCTATGACATAAAAAAATAATAATAATAATTAAAGTCAATATATTGTAATTTCGCTTCCGTGGTCCATGTGTGCAGGTTCGAAACCTGACGATTATCAATTTTAACACTTGACCACAATCTAATCTGATTTAAATAACGACATGCTCTAAGATGGTAAACACGCTAAGCCTAGAAGAGGACTGACTCTCAAGTGCAGCTGCCGGGACACACTAACAGGCGTTTGGCTACAGAATTTCAACTTGAGAGTGGTAGCTAGCCAGATGGACTTGGGAAAAGTCCTACCATCATGCTATGGTTTCATCACGATATTTTTCTCCACCGAAAGCACCGACTCAGTTGCTAGGATTAGAACCTACGTCCATCGACACAGTGTTCAACTATGCTATCATGCCATTAACTGTGAGTAAAATATGGAGCTAAGAATTACTCTAGGCTTAAAATCGATTATACTTAGACTAGTAACGTAATTGTGCTCATGACGACTCTTGTATAGAGGCCTTTAGCCTAGTAGAGTAACTATGAGATAGGCCGGATTATGTGATAACTATTGCTTCACAATTATAGCACTATTTCAAACCCATATTAATAGTATAGCGACAACTAGATGACCTCTAGTTTAATTAATTAAACGCAGATATTTAACAATACACTGTGTATGTTAATATATGTAATATATTAGACGTTGTCCCGCCCTGCTTTTAAGAAAAAAACCTTGACAAATTATATACCTAAACCTTTCTCATGAATCACTTTATCTACTGGTGAAAGCCGCAAGAAAATTTGTTCAGTAGTTTTCGAGTTTATCGCGAATATTCAGACAGACGTGACAGAGGAATTTGTTTTATAATATGTAGTGATTGACAGGGTATGTTTGCGGTTTTCCTTGCTTCTACTGAAGGCCAGCAATATTTGCGTATTTAATTATTTATCGTTTTTTATTTGAATTACATGACAATAGAATCATGACTATAATTACTTGAGAGACTGCAATATTCAGGCATGAACTATAATTGCATATATCTCGTAAAATATTGAATTATTGGAGGGCTCTCTTATCGTTCATACTGAATGAAATTGTGAGTGTAAATCGGTTATGAAAAGCAATCTAGAAATGTCTAAATTTGTAGTTTTAACGTGTTCTTAATTTTTAGTTTTTAGTAAATATAAATAAATAAATATCATTGGCTGACTTCAAACAGGAGGTACTTTTGAAGATTGGTTACAAACAGATATTGGTTGCAATGGCAGTTTAACTGCATTCCTGCAACCACATGTTCCTAACAAAAAAAAAATCAAGTAAAATTTATTTAGGTTTCAGTTCGCTAACGAGAATTGTTAATAACAAAAATATCGCAATATTTATAAACTACTACGCCTTATTTGATACTGAGTAAAACAGGATCTTTGTTGTTTAAACTCGATTTCTGAGGGATTTCTTCAGCATTTTTTATATATGAGAGACTGCTTTACAAGATTATTAATATCGATAAATAGATACATTACCTGGATCATTAAAGGCGACGAGCACGAAATCTTTAATTTCACTAGATTTCTCTTCCAAAGCTACATTCATAATCTGGTCTACTTGTTCCTTGACTTGATTTATATCATTCCACATAGATAGAGTGTCGTCGATAACGAATGTCAAACTGCTCGTACCCTCGCATGATGAGCTTAACACTTTTATGAGTAACAGTAAAATAATTGAACACTTTTTTGGAACCATTTTGTGCGCTGCCGCCGAGCGCTTACCAGAATGACTACAATGATCATATTGTAACCAGTTTATATAGAATACGTCGAAAATGCTCTTGCAGGGTTTGCCCATGATGTCAACAATTTATTACTATTAAGAACTGTTGTTTTCCTCAATTATAGGATAATACAATTATTATTTTACAAGCGAAAATAGGGATCCAATAATATATAGCCAACTTATCAAAAGCAGTCTTTTACTCCGAGATGGCAAAGGGTAAACGGGAGCACGGTGGTCAGTATCTGCGTTATAAGGATGTGTTTAAAAGGCATTTGAACGCTTGCAGTGTTGGTTATACGTGTTGGGAGGATCTCGCTTTACAACGGTCGCCTTGGCGCTCTACCATTTTTGAAAGTGTTACAAGGTTTGAGGATAACCGTTTGCAAATAATTGACAAAAAAACCCCAAGTATTAAAAGGTAGACCGAAACCTTCTTACACGTATACATACAATCAAAATGGCCACCTCTACTGCTCTGTATTTGATCGGGTTTTCAAGAGCAAGTTTGGTTTGGCAAGTCACATTAGGGCCCACGTTCGAAAGAAATGAAACGTTTTGGAGTCGCCGTCATCGAAATCGATCAGGAGGAGGACTATAAGCGAACTTGTAGTATGTAAGATTTTTTGCATTCCATAAGTGGTACCAAAACCCTCTCTACATATTGTAGAGCAAGGCAGTAGCACTCACTGTTCGGCAATTTAGTAAGACAGATTTGTTGGGCAACACATTCTCTGTATATATATGTATATATTGAACAAAATTTCATGCAATTTTACACACGCTTTTTTAATTAAGAATCTATAATTATATTAATAGCTTGTTATAATTGTCAGCAATCCTTCAAAAATCATAAAATACAGTTGATAAATTAAACAATCGAAAAGAAATATTTAAAAACACTAATGGATCCGCGTGTAAGTTTTAGTTATATATTAATTACTAATATTTTAAATACACACGTGAATTTGTCTGTTTGTTACTTCTTCAGGTCGTAACTAGTAAACCATTCATTGCAAAATTTTGTATACAAGTTCTCAGAGCTACAGTAAAAGGACTTAGGGTATCTTTCAATCTTTCTAATAATACGCATCCGAAGAAAACTTCCAATATACGTTAATGGGAGTAAAACTACAAGCAAAAACTATTTGTTACAATATATATGAGTATAATAATAATAAATAATTACAAATACATCTGGTATATTACGTAGTTCTACTGACCGATATACATAATAAAACTAGAGTGAACAAACACCATGACTCGTTAATTAATTTGATAATAAAATCCTATTTACTTAATAACTTTAAAATTGACGTGACCATTGCTATAAATAAATTAAATCGGTTGTGTTTACCTGTTGTTTCTAAAATTCATTGTTATGGGGTTCAATACCCCTCAAATAACACTTCATCTCAAAGTTTCATGGAATTTGAGTTTTTTTTTTAAACATATTCTATGTCAGAATATACTATGTTTAATGCACTATGTTGTGAATTCATTTTTACTTGAGTCTTTTCTTCCTTTAAATCCACGGTTATATATAATACCTCGAGCAAGTTAAATCCGCAATACATAATTTTGCGAATCGTTATTATTTTGGTTCAGTGTCATTATTATTTCATCGCTTAGTTATTATTATAATTTCCTAGATTTATTTTTGTTTTTATAGCTCCAAAAACACGCTATCAATTAATCCATCATCGCTTCAAATGTTAAAGTTAATGTTTGTTGAATTTTAAGTTTTATTTTGTGTTATAATGGATTAAAATGATATAGCATATTATCATTACACATTAAAAAACAAAGTCCTCCGCCCCGTCTGTTTATCTGTTCGCGATAAACTCAAAAACTTCTGAGCGGATTTTTATGCTGTTTTCATTAATAGATAGAATGATTAACAAGGGAGATTTAGATATATAATTTGTCAACATTTTGTAAATTGGTGGAAATAGAACGATAATCCCATCAAAAACTTAAATCTGAAATGAGAACCAAGTTCAATATTATGATATAGGCCTCGGTTGTTGACTTCAGCGACAAAAGAAGTGAGATCTAAATGGGTGCCCAGTTTAATGGTCAGTCCTTAAATGTGTTTATACCAGCATACAGTATGTTATAACAACTTAAAATATCATTTCTGCGTTTCATTCATAACTTGGGACAATATTGAAGCCCAAAATCTGGCATGGCTTTTAAAAAAAATTATGAAGCCTTAGTCACCTTCGCGACTATATTGCCTAAGTAACAAACAACTATATTACAATGACATTACCTTAACAATAGCTCACATTAATTTTGTACAATTCCTTAGCATATTTCGAGATAGGGTTAGACAATAAGGAGTTGTAGAAACCAATATGGGAACGAACCAGAAGCATTAAGCCGAGATCTAATACCTTCGCTTCCAACGCATTCTACCAGGATGTGGTGTACATGATCTATGAGCCCGCAACTCTGGCAGAGTGGTGATGATATTTTACGCATCATAAGGTTAACTTTTTGCATGGGATGTGTCCTGAGCGTAATCTCATTCCTGTGATTGCTTCCCGACGGCTAATCGTACTGTCATCTATCCATAGTGACCTTAAAGGATGTGGCTGAATCGTTCTGTATCATATTCCTTTTGTTATAGAACGCTCATCAAAGTATTCCTTCCAATGCAAGTAACAACTATTTTTAAATACTGAGCATACATCCAAGTAAGTTGGTAAAATATTAATAGGAACACCTTCGAAGGTTCTCTAGCTAAGAGATCAGCTCTGTCATTCCCGGTTACACTTATATGAGAAGGGATCTATTATAAAACAATTACTTTATTCTTTGCTTCGAAATCTAGTAATTGCTTCAAAATAGTGTAGGCTATCAGTATTACTTGAAAAGTCGAGGTACATCGAGTTGAAGAGTACTTTTTGAGTCGGATGAAATAACAATCTTAACAGACTCAGTTGATCGTCCAAATGATAAGGCCTCTGCAATTGCTATCAATTCAGTGCGCATAATTGAAATTTTTTCATCAATTTGAAATTTCATAAAAGTTTTGAGATGTGGCTCAAAAAATGCGGCTTCTAAACAATTAGCAGCTTTAGATCCGTCAGTGTATATTTTAACAAAATTTTGATAATATTTATTTATATATTGAAGACAAACATCTTTTATATTCATATACTTCATTGAGAAATGATTTGGCTTCTTATATATTTTCTTAGAGAGAAAAATTAGGCCATTAAGCTATCCATCAGAACGAAATACTGTCGTTTCTTTTATCCTGTTAGCGCCATAATGCGGTTAGCATTTTATTCCATGAAGAATAACGCCAGAATCACAATTTAGTTTTACACTAACTCGGTTTAAGAAACACCGAGTCGATGCAATCATATATATTTATAAATATTACATTGAATCGCTGACGCAAATTGTTGAGCGGATTTAAACGTAGCTGTATTTTCCTTGCTTTTACTCCAGACAGTCGCAATAGAACGTAAGCTTATTAGTATTATTTATTATATATATATTATATATGCGTCAGACTTATGACATACTTGATTTTTTTTTATTTTGTTTCACGTCATTTCAAACGAATCGACCGCGACACGGCTTGGCTTTCCACGCGTCATCAACACTTTTACTTACGTTTTTACTTACTTTTATTTACGCAAAGTAATTTATTCCGTGACTTCTAGTATAATTTAGAATGTATTGTTCTTAGATTCTTTGTTAAATATAATTAACAATAATGCATTAATAAAAAATATAGTTTTTCTTCTCATTTGTTCAATATTTTCTAAGCATGATATTTTTAATCTTGTATTTCAAATGTTTTATGCATTTTATATCACACTTCTCAGTTAGGTACATCCTCTATATTTTATTGAACATATCAATTCTCACTACTACTTATACTAACAATTAATTCAAAACAGAGAACCTTATTGAATATGAAAAACTTTTACACAACTTACTCTAATGGAGCGTGCTAAGAACAGAACCGAAAGAGAGTCGTCGTTAAATGGTATAAATTTAAGCTAAAAAAGTATATCGATTTAGCAGAACCTTATTCGGATAAAGGCAAAATGTTGCACGAACTTGTAGTGTTACCTCATCAGTTACTCCTCTAATGCAACCCTTGAAAGAATAGGATTACACGAGTTTGATATAATCATTTCAATAAATATTAACTGCATGAATATTATTAACTGCATGAATATTTTATAACAAAATATTTTATGTTACTAACACAAGATTGTCTCAATCTAATAGAAGGCGTAAACCCTCGCAACTTTTATTTAATTTTATCTTGGTATATCGGTATGTGAGACAGCTCTCATGGTATCTTGTACAACAATATTTACCTATGGCATCCTTTATCAAATGTTATCTTTAGATTGTTTTATTGGAAATAAAAGAATATTTAAACTTTAGAAAGACCTGATATCTTTAGATTGTATTATTGGAAATAAAAGAATGTTTAAACTTTAGAAGTACCTGATATTTTTAGATTGTCTTATTAGAAATAAAATAAGTGTAGGTATTTCGACTGATATCACCATATAATTGTTTGTAAACCTATTGATAGTTTGTACCGTAATTTTATGGGGTTTTTTAAAACTTTAAACGTGCGAGCTACCTGGCTGCCGGTAAACGTTGCGTTTATTAGTGCATATCGCACCTTTACAAGCAAAAATATTGATTTTTAAATAATTTTAGAATGTTTTGTTTTTCACTAACTTTGAGACGCTACTAAAACGTGAAATTGTTATTGCCATACATTTTTATTATTAACAATAATGTGTCCGATGTTATTTTTTGTAAATAAAAAAGTATGTTCAAACTATGTTAAGATAACTGTAATTTTAGTATTATTTTAATTAAACATAAAAGAGCGTAAATTAAGAAAAGGGATTCTCCACTACATATAGAATAACTTAGCGCAACACTGGCTGTATGACAAAGATAGCGATCATTGTGGCAGCGCCTGTTATAGACGCATGTATTCAAGATGGCGTCAGTCCCAAGTCATATGTTTACGTTTGTCGTTGTTTATCATTGTTCATGGTGAAATCTTAATATCATAATGGCTAATAAAATAAAATATGTTCTTTTCAATGGAAAAAATAAAATGGTTTGAAATGAATTATTTTTATTTATAAGGAGTATCATCGGGCACATTATTGTCAATAACAAAATTGTCTGGCAGTGATAAATTCATGTTTTTAATACCGTTTAAAAAGAAAGTTTTACTGAAAAAAAAAGTTTTCTAAAATTATTTAAAAATCAATATTTTTATCTGTAAAGGTGTAATGCGCATTAATAAATATAATGTTTACCGGCAACCAAGTATTCTGAACCTTGTTTTGAAGAGCATAAAGAAATATATATTAAAGAACCAGCTTTTCTAAAATTTTTGTCCTTACAACGTTCTTGGCTACTACGGTGTCGCAAAAAAGTCATGTCACATTTTTTTCGGTCTAGCTCCCATCCGCTCAAAGCGTGTAATGCGCAATAAGGAACTTCGTTCTAATATAGCTTAAAAAACAAAGAAAATTTACCAAAATCCGTCAAGAATTTCACTAACTACAAATTTTTGACTTTCGTCTATTATTCTGGAGAAGCCCTTGCGTTTTATTGGACAAAAAGTATCTTAAATGTACCTTTGTAATATTAGTTATCACTGTGTCAAGTTTCGTCAAAATCGCTTTAGTACTTTCAGAGTGATGCGTGTTCACAGCGACAGACAGACAGCCAGACAGACAAAAATTGTAAAAGGATTATTTTTGGCTTCTATATCGATAACAAAGTCTACCCCGATTATAATTTTAAAAAAATGTACAGATTTGGCCTTGTTACAGTTTTATTATAGTATAGATAAGGCAGTTTTGTTCCTAAATTCTGGGCTTAGTTGCGTCGTAGACAACTAAGGTTAGTAAACGAACTATTCCAAATCACTCATCAGATGTACCAATGTGAAACTTGGCAAACCCCGGATAGAACTCCGGTAGAACTGTTCTATTCAAAGTTGGTTTTGAATCTTCATGGGCTTTAATGGCCACATTAGGTCAGTTGGACATAAAAAAAAGCTTAAACTTTCATAAAAATACATATTTTATTAAAGTAGCAAAATTACTGATAGTAATGAAATTGTCTTAAGCAAAGTTAATCATTCGCAGCTATAAAATTAATGAGGTATTATTCATAATGTAAAATTGTATTACAACTTAAGAGATTCAAACAAATATATTGCTTGGCAAATCAAAAGCGACGAGAAAGTCCTCCAGTTTGCAACAATATGTAAACTTGTCTTCAGGAGTTAACCACAGCAATGAGTTTCCGTCGCAAATATTTTGGCAAAATATATCGGTGTCCTTTGGTGTCGGTTCGTTGACGTAGACTACTGCTATGAGGTCATCGCCGCTCTTAATGACCTGTAGTGGAATTAGTACCATTTTTAACAAAGCTGAACAACAATAGTGGCACCTGTCCAGAGATGATGACAGTCTATTGAAAGTCACAATTAATAAGCCAGCCTGTAAATCTACCACCGTAAAGACATTAATTGTCTGTATAATATAGAAATCAGACACACTATAGCAAGTTTATGGCTCAGTCAAATGCAAATGATTTTGGTGTCTTAAACGTCATATGGTTTGATTCTATGTCTTCACAATACAAAATTATGAAAAAGTACCATAGTAATGGCACATGACAATTGATGATATATGTACCTTCCACAAATATCTCGGTATTTTTCCTCCATTCTTCTCAGTATATTTGCTTGCTCCAGTCCACACTGATAATGTTTCTAGCATAATGAGTTGGGTTCTTATAACATCTTCAATATCTGACCATGAAGTCTGTAAAGAAATAGTAATGATTCTTAATAGATATCCTTAGACTACATCTCAGTAAGGATATGTGCAAATTCATCACTATTAGAACAATATGAGTAAACGAGATGTGGTATGCTGCAGTTTGTAGAGTTTCGTGCTAATTCTACGCTTGAAAAATTTCCTTTGATTACGAATGATGATTATTTATCTTTAATTATATGTATTTTACCAGTATTTTGGTGAAATATATTGTCTTTTTTTATTATGAAAAATATCTGTATGAGCCGCTACATATAGCCATATATATAGGTGTTTTTTTTTTCAATGCGAGGAAAACATTTTTGTAGGTAGTAGAGCCACGCTTGTAGGTGGTAGAGCCACGCTGTAGCTATTACTGGTTTCGACATGCATGGGTCGGCTCACTCGGGGTAGTACCACCCTCTCACAGAAAACCGACGTGAAGTATCAGTGCTTGCATTGTTGCGTTTCGTTCGGTCAGTGACAGCGCCGGAGGCCCACTTCCCTTCCCCCTTCCCCCAAATACAGGCTGGCAATGCACTTGCGACTCCTCTGGTGTTGTAAGTGTTTATGGACGGTGGTGATAACTTATCATAACGTGACCCACCTATTCGTTTGCCTCCTATCATATAAAAAAAAACAAGCAGTTCCAAGACCCACGTCTTGTAAGCCAGAATAGTATATGAATTAGACAACTTCTTGACTTAGAGCTACAATAAATTTCCTGTCAGCGTAGAAATCCTAAAAGCGAGTGACTCCCAATATTAACAAATAATTTTTCGATAATGTTAATAACACAATGACCGTCTTCAGTGATAGGTAATCACTTAAGTAGATACAGATTTGTTGCAAATATTGGCAAGCTTTCTTAACAATTTCCAGGCAGCCTTAAGGTCACCTCTAACTCTCTAGACCTAATTTTGATCAAATTTAGTTTTAACTAATATAAGTAACTTATTGCAAATTCTATGTATCGCGTATAAGTTAATTGAAAGATCCGAGTATTAGGATTCTGCTTACTGTTATTAAAGCTTATCACGATTTCTCATGGAGCGCAAAACGCTAAAAGTAATTTAACGTTTAAGGATCCTCTCTGTACAAGGTACTGTGAGTATCTTGGTACTATTTCTTGGTATATTCTGGAGCGATGACTGCTCAGTTCATAGCGTATTTAGACACTGCGGCAATGGATGTTGGTTCGAGTACTTGTGATTGAGTCAGAACTTTCGATGAAGCAAAACGTCGTGAAGAAATAGCGTCGTGGTACGGCTTTTTTTAAGTTCACAGTTGAAAATCTATCACCAAGTACTTGTTGGTGTATTTCCATAGCTGCACATGAGAACTAAATCCCTCTAGGTTTGTCATATTAGACCACATCGTCATCTAATATCATATAGGATTGTGGTCAAATACTAAAACCCATAAAATATAAACAAAGTCGAAACAATCTACATAAGCAACTCAACTGTTATATTCGGATCTTGTTAATAAAGGACACGGGTAAAGTAAATTTTCTGAATAATTGTTAAAACTGTATTCTGAATAATTCAGCTCGTTGTTAAAAAATGTATATCATATTTAAAAAATTGCATCACGTAAAACGTATAAGCGAAATAATGTTGTTTAACTTGTAAATCACCTGTAGCTAAACTTAGTATATGCTACATCCTATAATAGTAATGGTAACTTACCCTTTCAGTACAGGGCTGCCAAATCGGTACAGCGTTGAGATGGTCAACATAAGTGCTAGTTTGCACTGGACCAAAGGTAACATCCGTGGCGTTTATCAACTGACCCTTGGTATAGCAACATGAAGTAATATTGTTCCCACATGTGTATATTTCATCTTGATTTCTTCTCTCAATTTCAGGATGTTTAAACCATTTCAGGTGACTTTCGTCGGCCCGATATCTTGCACTGGTCAATGTTATATATGTATACAAGGGCAAGTTTTCATGCGTATCCAAGCATACTTCATAAGCTTCAATGAAAGATTTGCCAGCAAAACCAACGCGAATAGTTTCACTGTTTTGTGCTAAGCAGCGATTGCCAGTTTTTCTTATAACTGGCATAACCTGTCTGTCGCAGTGGAAATCTGAATATTTGTAGACTTTACCCTCAAATAAGAACTTGTTTTCATGATCGCAAGTGACTTCGATTTCATTCTTTCCAGGGAAGTTTTGGAAAGCACTTGATGTATTCGGACACAAAAGTTTAAGCTTTTCTCCGGAATCGAAGTTCAAGTATTTATTTGTGATTTTATAATTGGGCCATGTATATAGTTCCGATAAGATAATTGGGGTATTTATAACTGACTCGTCGTCCCTGTTCACTAAACAGGCTGAAAATAATTGTAATGATGACAAATATATGATTGCATGGCAATGACTAGTACTAGGCAAAAAAGGATTGTGTGGTTTTATGAAACCACGGTAAAAGTGAAACTTTTTTTCACACTATAGACATTTAACTAATAATATTCTATACACTACACGGTCAGCTGCTGCGAACTATAGGCGCCGCCATATTGGCCCTGGCTGCTCTGACGAGCGCCTTTCACTTTATTCCTACTCCGCGGCCGACCATCACGCGACATGCAACACACAGACGAAAAAGTTTGAGACGATGTAATAAAAGTTTCACTTTAATAACGTGGGATATAATGGCAGTAACATTATGTCCTTAGACCAAATAATTGCACGATAAAAAATGTGTAACATATCCGTTATTTACGTTATTTTCATTGGAATTAGTTATATTAGCAGAAATTGCAGTTTATTTTAAATTTCTTACCTTTAGACAAAACATTATAAGTTCTTTCGACAGTACCGTGGATATTGCTAATACGGCAAGAATATTTTCCCCAGTCGAATATATCCATTTGTAAATAATTTCCCTCTGACTCCAAGAGATTGCCATTATAAAACCATTCAACCTGTAAATAATAAGAAAGATATTTGTTTATAATTGGGTTCAGTTATATGAAAACTTTATCTATTTTTTTATGCGATTAAAGGTAAACCAAGATGTGGTTTATATGATAGTAAAGGAGAAGAAAGGAGTAGGAGATAAAGTTGAAAAAGGAGTAGGCTAATTTCTTGAAGATTTGTAGGTTATATTGGTAAGGAAATGCCGCCGCTAGGAGTTCATCCACAAGAAACGACGTGCGTAGAAAAAATACAGGAAAATAACTCACCGTTGCAGTCGGTTTATCAAAGACTTCACAGTTCAAGTCGCCTTCTCCTGTCCATTCAATGATAGTTGAGTTAGGTACATTTATGAACGTTGGTTTATATCCGACAATGACTAGAATTGTGTCCGAGTTAGAGCCGAGGCTGTTGCTGACGCGACAAGTGTAGTTCGCATCCATGAATACAGTTGCATTTACAAAATGCAAGTGCGGTCCGGTCACTTTCATTAGATTTCCGTTCTTAAATAGAATATAGCAATAATAAAGAATGATATAATAAGATACATCTAGAACTTTCAGTGCATAGGCATTCTATAGTTAACTATAGTTAGTGACTCAATAGCCTAAGTTGAAAATGAGTTTGTTTTTCCGAATGTACCTGCGGTAAATCACAAAGATACAGCTAAACATACTGTTACTGGTAAAAAAACATTAAATTTATTACGATCTGGATTTGATGATAAGATGAAACAGGAACCATATACTCTGTTACATTGCTAAGTAAAATTTTTATTATGGCTGTGACCATAAATTGTGGAATTTGTGTTACCATCATCATATGATGAGGCAATGAAGGGTTCACAGAAAAATGAATGGTTGCAAGCAATTAAGGAAGAACTAAATGCTCATGATGAAAATCAAACTTGGACCCCAGTGAAGCGAGCTGGACAGAGAATACTCACAGCCAAGTGGGTATTTTCCATTAAGGGGGGTGTTGATGGAAAAGTAAACCTTTATAAGGCTCGATTATATGCACGAGATTTCAATCAAGTCCCTGGTATTGATTACCAGCAAATATTTTCCCCTACCACAAGGTATGGAGAAAGCAATGATATTATCGGGTACTCAGATGCTGATTTTGTAGGTGATGTGGATACTCGAAAGTCCACCACTGGATATATATTTTTAATGAATGGTAGGCCAGTGACATGCAAAGCAAAAGACCATTGCTCTCTCTACTACCGAAGCAGAATTTGTTGCAGCCTGCAAAGGAAATGCTATGGTTACAGCAATTGTCGTTGGACTTGGGTGAAAAATATGATTGTATTAAGCTATATATTGATAACCAGAGTGCCATTAAGTTAAATAATAACCCAGTTTTTTACAAACGAACCAAACATATAGATGTGAAATACAATTTTATCAGAGAGAAAGTGGAGAATGGTTTAATAAATATATCATATGTCCCATGTAAGCTTCAGCTTGCTGATATATTAACTAAGCCATTGCCCACTCAATCTTTTGTTTTTCTAAGAGAACAAATAATGAATAAGCTGTAATAGTGTATTCAGTGTATGTTTAAGTATAAAATATGTTTTGCTCATATGATGTAAAATTTTAGTGGGAGTGTTACATTGCTAAGTAAAATTTTTATTATGGATGTATGGTCACAGTGTCATTGCCTGTTACATCTCTGTCTATGGTTTTCTTAGTGTTCTTGCTGTGTAATATTTTTTGTTACTTACTAGTAAAATAAGTTTTCTCAGTCTTTGTTTTAATTAAGCAGCCCTAACATTAATTTACTCCAATAAAATATAATGAGGATTTGAATAAAAACTTTGCTACAAGAGATAACATATTTTGTAGAATCTTCAAAAATAATAAACCCAAATGGCAGAAGGGTATTATTAAACAGCGTACAGGCCCCGTGTCGTATTTAGTGGATTATAGTCGTAGGAAACACGTTGAAAAGATTCAATCTAACGAAATATTAATTCTTAATGATAGCGAATTTAGTTGCCACAGTAAACCGAACAATCTTATGTCGCCATCTATGTTATCATCGCAGAAACAGTGCCATTTTAGTAGAAAGTGTAACACTCAGACGCTATTAGCGACACAAAAACAATCACAATATTCCCTCCCTATGAAATACGTGGCGTGCACCTACAACAAATATTCATTGTAAAAGGTCTCCTAAAGCAAATGTTAGATGCGAGTCCGAATGTAAGCATACTAGTTTACCCTATAAATGTTAAAAAAAATTAATATGATAGATTTGTTTGTTTTAGTATATAACAATGTGTATCTACCTTTTTTTGTTGTTTATTTCTTTGCGTTTTGAGAAAGCTATTACGTTTGCTTTAATTATTGTTAAACTATAACTATGGTAATGTACTTATTTTTCCTTTTGTTTATAAATGTAAGTTAATTTTGGTTCTATATATTTTTTAGAAAATTTCTTGTAATTATTATTTTGTAAACAGGGGGGGGGGGGAAGAATGATATATATGTATATTACTACAAATGTCGGTAGAAATAAAAAAACATGAATTAGTCTCGAAATGGTGTGTTTCATTATGCGGCGCCTCCGGCTATTTAGATTAAATATATTCCAATAAGTTTACATTAGCTCTTAGTTGTTAACCAATTAACAAACAATTAACAAAATATGATTAGTATTCACTGGATCTCTAATTTCACTAGATATTCTATAAGGCGGACAACGGCTAGGTACGACATACTCGGCTGAGGTCTACGGTGAAGCAATAAAGATACTTAAAATTAATAGGCTAACTTTCAATTCGAAAACAAAAACTAGACACGACTCATTGCCACTAAAATCGTTTAAGCTGATTAACTAATCGATTTACTTATAGAAGCGATATCATCCTTTTATAACTGTCACCTCATTATTGCCTCGACATATCAATATAATTGAGTTTTATGAATTAAGCCAGACGCGCACCTGACTTCACTGGGCTAGCGCAATGTGCATGGCGGACGTATTCATTGTTTTCTTATATTATCATTGTAATTTTCATTTATTAATTACAGTATTAATAAAATTGTTGAGTTAACAGTATTAACATCCACCACAGTATATTATAAAAACTGATTAATCTTAGGGAAACAAAACCGAAGTTATAAAGCACCACTCATCACTTACAATGTACCACCGAACCGAATCCGTTGGTGTATGAGGTAGAAGACATTCAATTTTCTTTGTTTCTCCTTGTAAAATATGCACTTCGTGAATATTTTCATAATCAATTTCGTCTAAAACAAAAACCATTATTTATTATTTTTCATTTAATGCTACATGTTAGGTAGGCTTAAAAATGAAAGTTATACCTGTAACAATACCGTCGAATGATTGTGTTTCTGAACCGAATATATTTTTAGCTGTGCACCAGTATGTCTTGTTATCTGCTACAACTGGATTTTTAATAACAAGAGCTCCATCTATGATGGAATATTTTTGATCTGAAAACAATCAATCACACACAATTTACTTCACGTGTTTAAGAAAATCTTAATAAACGCACTATCGAAATAATGATTATACTGAGATCCAAGGTATGTCATAATATTGTATCTATAAAAAAAGTATACAATCTAACATTAGTTATACTTTTACCTTGCATAATATTTTCTCCTCCTTTGCGATCGCTCCAACTTATATCTGGTTTCGGATACCCGGTAACATTGCAAGGAATTTTCAAAGCAATATCTCCTGTTAAACCTTTGAATATTTTAACATTGTTGTTTATTCTCGCAGGAGCTAAAATAAAAATCGTAGTATTTTTAAAATGTTTTGTCCTTTATATGTATTTATATAAAAACTGCCGAGCCCAGCGGTACTCCCTGGTAATACAACCCTGATAATAAAAAAAATCTTAGAATCAGAACGCAGCGCCACCTACCGGCTCCAATTTTAAATCTAAACTATTCTCGAATACACTGGAACACACACGAAAAGTTTTATCAAAGTTGGTCCAACCGTTTAGGAAGAGTTCAGTCACATACACACGGACTGAAGAATTATATATATACAAAGATATAGGTAAGAATTCGCATAATATGCTAAATGTAATTAATCTACTGAAGGTGTTAAGTATTCATAATGTATCCGTCTAAATAGCTTTCGAACTGTATGTCAACATTTTTTTATTCAAAGGAATATTCCACCATGCATTGCCTTGTACACTAGGGTGTCCGTTATTTCCCAAATTGGATTTTATTCTGTAAAAGCGTTCAGATCTTTTTTGTAGAGCGTTAAATTTCCTCCAAGAAACAGCTGTTTAAGTATTGTTAGCTCCATTTGTTTCAGTGGAAAAAAATTAACTGCAAAAAGTGCAAAAATCCCGTGTTATTTAAATGGGAAATGTATTATGATTTAGGCACGGGTTAATGTAAATATTAAGGGCTGGTTTGGGTCTGATATTTTTTTTAAGGTCATAATCTAATAATTTGAGGGGCGTTTACAGAATAAAATTCAATTTGGGAAATAACGGACACCCTATTGTACACCATACATATTCGAGGGATTAGGTAGTGTTTTGGATGGTGATGATGGCTTGACTTTTTCCGACATTTCCAATAATTATCGTTATTTTCAATCAATTTATGCAAAATCGGGACAAATTATATATATAAACCATCCTCATGAATCACTTTATTTATTGTTAAAAACCACATGAAAATCTGTTTAGTAGTTTTTGAGTTTATCGCGAACAAACAGAGAGACGTGGCACATGACTTTGTTTTATAATATGTAGTGATAAAACCAATCATTTCAAAGATCATGATAAGCAAAGCATAACTACGGCCATAAGGAAATAAGCAGCCTGTGGTGAATTACCTCTAAATTGCTTTTGATTAAGTATAATTAGAGAACAGATGCTCATAGATGTATTAGAAATATCATTACATGCTCCTATTTTCATGATTTCGAATATATATAAAACTCTATATTGCAAAAAATCGCAGACACACTCCTCTTTCTTTTAACGCCAGTATTGTAAATATTAGTCGATGAAGTAAAAAGCGCTTAAGGATTAGAATTAACATCAATAACTCTGATGTGAAACAAAGAAAAGATATTCGAAGTGCAATTACGTTATGTTAATCGTAGTAAAAGAATCAATGTCAATTGTGAATCATCTTACCTTCAACAACCAGTTCTACAGTCGTTTCATCATTACCCAAATTATTCGTAGCAATACATTTGTACATTCCAGCATCCCCCAATGTAACATTTTTTATGTGTATATGCTCTCCGACGTTTGATAAACTTTGGTATACTTTAATTTGTTTGTTCTTAAAATACCAAGTGACTGTAGGTTTCGGAATGCCCTTTAATATACTGAAACAACAAGTCAATTTATTACAGAGTTTTAGCTTAGCATAAACTATGTTAAACACATTCCAAAAATTGCTACTTACTCGCAGGATATAGTTGCTGATGTCTTCTCTCTTACTGTCAATGATTTTTTAAGTTTATTTAGTTTAGGTGCCGCTGAAATATGAATATAATTGTTACTATAACAAAAATCTTAAGGATTAACAAATGCTTCTACAGGATGTATATTAGGGTGATTCAAAAAAAAAGAATATTTTTTTTTTCGTTTGGTACTCTGAAAAATAGGTTCCTAGACACCTCTAAGAAAGCCTCTCCAAGCATGAGTTCTTAATTGTAACGGGAAGGTCCTCCTTCTTACAGTTTTCTATTTTTTCTTATTATCAGATAGAAAAATTTATATCTCGCTTCCAACTACTTGAAAAAATATCTTGTTCCTTAGATTTTGTAGGAAATTGAATGCTCTACAAAAAAGGTCTCTTACGATTTTTTCGTAAACCCAACCGTTTAAAAGATATTAACGGTTAAAGTTTGATTATTTTTGGGAAAAATTTTTATTTCTTATGAATTTTATAACTCAATGAAAAAAAATCATTATGAATGATGAAACTCATAGTTTTGTAGGAAATTTACTGCTCTATAAAAATGGTCTCTTATGATTTTTCGATCAAGTTGATCGTTTACGAGATATTCATCTTCAAACATCAATGCATATCAATTTTTCTAGTTTTTGACCAATAATTCGAAAAATTTCAATTTATTCTGTGAGTTTCAAGGAAATTTAGACAAATTTGAGTTTTTATTATAAAAACAACTCCTATAGATGTTTTCTGTTCAAAAATTCATTTGAAAGTTTTTATTCTAATAATATTTTTTTTTAATTTTATCTTTAATAATTTAAAATCTTAATCGCGTTGTCATTTATTATTATGAAATTTGTTCAGTGCGTATTTTTAAATTGTTTTTCACAAAATATACATAAAATAAGAGACCATTTTTATAGAGCAGTAAATTTCCTACAAAACTATGAGTTTCATCATTCATATTGATTTTTTTTCATTGAGTTATAAAATTCATAAGAAATAAAAAATTTTCCCAAAAATAATCAAACTTTAACCGTTAATATCTTTTAAACAGTTGGGTTTACGAAAAAATCGTAAGAGACCTTTTTTGTAGAGCATTCAATTTCCTACAAAATCTAAGGAACAACATATTTTTTAAAGTAGTTGGAAGCGAGATATAAATTTTTCTATCTGATAATAAGAAAAAATAGAAAACTGTAAGAAGGAGGACCTTCCCGTTACAATTAAGAACTCATGCTTGGAGAGGCTTTCTTAGAGGTGTCTAGGAACCTATTTTTCAGAGTACCAAACGAAAAAAAAAATATTCTTTTTTTTTTAATCACCCTAATGTATATATGAAACTAGCTGACCGGTGCAACATCGTCTGCATCAAATCGGTTATCACCGGTTTCAATTGTATTTTTAAACGCGAAAAATTTTAATAAACCTAAAACCCGATTGCACCCACCCCTACCGTTTCCAATTGTAAATTCAAACTATCAAAGGACTCACTCAAACATATACTCAGATGGTATGTGAGAAATCTTTTAAAATAAGCCTACAACCCGTTCGTAGCATCATCTACCGCGTTCAATTAAAATAAAAACTAACCTACATATATTGGCGGTAATGTAAAAAAAAGCTTGAGAGGTCTATGGACCCCTAGTTGGAACGAAGTTCCTTTCCCTTTTTTGTAGACATTTACTATACAGTCAGTATAGTTTACATTATAAAATATCAAGTTGATAGTGTTAAATAGTACGAGTAAATTAAACGATAAAATATATTCATAAAATAAATAATAATAAATTAAACACTGAATGATATCATAACTATTTTCAACTTGTATTAAAACTTTTTCACACTCCATTGTATTAAAGAAAAATATAAATACTAAAAAGATATGAGCACGACGCGTCAACTGTCACTTGCCTGTAACTATTCGTCTAAGAGCTAGCAACGTTTTCGACAGTGAATTTCAATAATCCAGTTTTTTATATATCTTTATGTTCTTCCGAACAGCGTGCGGGCTACCTGGCTGCCGGTAAACGTTGCGTTTATTACAGTTTTACAGGCAAAAATATTGATTTTTAAATAAATTATTGTCAATAACAGAATTGTTTGGCAGTGATAAATTAATGTTTTTAATGGCGTTTAAAAGTTACTAAAAAAAATCCTACAATTATTTATAAATCAAAATTTTGACCTTTAAAGGTGTGATGCGCATTAAAAAACACAACGTTAACCGGCTACCAGATATCCTGAATCTTGTTTGGATGGGCATAATATATCTTCATATGAAAGAACCAACTTTTCTAAAATTCTCGCTCTTCCAACGTTGCTGGCTCTTGTACTAAGGTGTCGCAAAAAAATTTAGTTACATTAACTACAAATTTTTGTCTTTCGTTATTCTGGAGAACTGGAGAACCCCTTGCGTTTTATGGGACAAAAAGTTTCCTAGATGTAACCTTGTAATATTAGTTATCACTGTGTCAAGTTTCTTCAAAATTGGTTCAGTACTTTCAGAGTGATACGTGTTCACAGGGACAGCCAGACAGACAAAAATTGTAAAAGGATTATTTTTGGTTTCTATATCGATAACAAAGTCTACCCCGATAAAAAATTTCAAAAAATATTTAATGTACAGATTTGGCTTTGTTACAGTTTTATTATAGTATATAAAACATCTTGTATATGGATATACTCACTCAGATCATGTATTTTGAGATTTACATCATAGCTTTGGGTCTCCTTTTCATCGGAAATCAATGTAACACTGCACCTAAACTTTCCACGTAAGTCCAAGTCCATGTATTGAATTATTAATGCGGATCCATTTGCCGATAAATAATATTTATGTGATGGCTTTAGAGATTCCATTATACTACTTTGTTCTGGTGTAAAGTACCATTTAATTTTAACAGGCAATTCGGATTCGACTTTGCAAGGGATTGTATACGATTTTCCGTAATCAAGGTTCCTTGTCTCTGAAAATGGATACAGTGAGACATTAATAAGTTGAAAAAAATATTTGTAGAACAGTTATAAGTATTGCTAAAAAAATTGAAACATATATTGATTTATTATACAAAATACCAAAGCGTACAATTCGCTCTTTCAGCGTATATGTTTTTTAAGACCGTACAACCTAAAAGTGTTCAAGTAGAGCGAGAATATAATTTAACTGTGTAAGTATACTATTTTAATCTGTTATTATGTTCAATTTAAAAGGGTACTGGATAATAATAACAAAATTGGTTGTGTGTAAAGTCGGTTTACGGACGATAATTTTACATAATAACGTCATAAAAAAACATTGATGACAAATTGCATACTTTTATGAATTGAATTGAATTATTCTATGTTACATGGATAGATGCGTCACAAGCCGAACGCTTAGGCCGATTGCGGCTCTCTATCGCTTGTTCCGCTCGGGCGGAATGTGACAATGAGTCATGCTTTTTTATGCGTGCAGCCGACGTACATCGATTTATAAGACGTTATCACGTCAAAAAGTAAGTAACCAATAAATGAAACATTTATATTACCTTCTGGTAGCCCATGCCTTTGGAATGGAGGTAGAACTGTCACATCGATGGGTGCAATCGTGGAACCTCGTTTATTGGAGGAATGGCAATAATATTTTCTCGAGATTTTAATGTTATTAAGTGTTAGTGTACTAACGTATTCAAAGTACGCATTTCCAGTGGATTTTTGGTAACGCTAAAAGTTAATACTTAAAATGAAAAATGTATACCTTTTAAACAGTCACATAAAATAAATTAGCAATAGCTTATAATATTTATATACGACAATTGTAATTAGCGTAAAATAAAAGTATTCTTGCCATTTCTTATATTTTTTTAATAAACCTTGGAACAATGCTTCGAAATATAGTTCTAAAATTACCAATGCAAATAATCAGCGGTTAATTAAATACATATCAATTGGAGTATAATTAAGTAGATAACTTTAACAATGCTTAAACGTTAAAAATGTCTTTCCCTTACACAAATAAACATATTTAAAAGACCTTTTTCAAGAACGAATCGCCACAAGAATACAAAAGATGATTGCTATATATTGCAAAGCCATAATCTATCGTTAGTACAAAAAGTGATCCTGGCTACTGATCATACGATAGAAGTGATAGTATTAACTGTATACGCACAATATATAAACTTGAAATACTTCATTGAGTATAAACAGAACATATATAAAATAATTTTATTACTGTAATACGTAATTATTGAAACGCTGCACTCATCGCCGTACATTAAACAAGGATGATGACGACTACCGCCGAGTGTACACGATTCAGCGCTACCGACCCGAGCGCGACGGTTCATTTTCGTTAACTGTTCAACGCGCCTAAATAAATTAGCCGTATGACCTACCGAACTAAGCATAATTATTCTAACTCGAATGGACACGGTGGACGTTGTCACGTCCTGATAATAAAAAAAACCTGAACTTAGATATAATGCTGTCGCTGACTTTTTAGTAGGCATTATCAAGCTCTACAACTTTTCTCTAGTACTCAATCATATATCTTTCACCGTTAAGGCAGCGTTCGTAAGAAATGTTTTCGTTCGACCGTTTTTTCTCCTACTTACTTCGCAAATTGGACTACCACAAAAAAGTCTTTTCATTTTTCGGGTTAATATATAGCCTATGACACTCACAAATAACGTGGCTTACTATTGGTGTAAAATGCTATATCGGTGATTTCAAAATCGGTTTAGTAAATCCATAAGATTACCCCCTACAACGTCACAAACTCACAAACTTTACCTCTTTATAATATTAGTATAGAAGTATAGATGTCATTATATAGCGATGTTGTAGTTGATGACGTCATAGTTATATAATATTTGCTTGGGAATGCAGAAAAATCGGCAAAATTCAAGATTTTTTTTCCTATTTAGTTTGATATTAAGTTTTTTTTTGGAATTGAATCCATCATAACTTTTAAGTAGAGAATTGTTTACCTGAGTATAAGCTGGTATTACTGTGTTATGGTCATCTCGCCATTCTACACTTGGTTCTGGTTTTGCACTCACAGAACACGTTACCGATATCGTACTGCCGTATTTCACATTAATTTTCGGTCCTTTGTCAATAGTGACTATAGGTTTTAGTGTAACAATAAGTTCTGAAATAACATATAACTGCATACAATTTCTATTTTTATTATAACTAATAGTCTATTAGTAGGGTTTGATATTGACCAGTAAATTATTACTATTGTTACGATTAATGGCAATGGCAAAGAAGTTCTTCAAGTGTTGTCAGTATTACTACTATGAAGACTTATTGAGATAAAAATATAATAGACTAGCTGACCCGGCCACGCGTTGCTGTGGCTCAGTTATTACATGTTAAATTCAAATTATTATAAAGTATTTGCTTTTAGAGTGTAACAGAACACGTGCACCATAAAATAAGCTGGAGTTGAAAAAGAAATTCAAAACAATAACGTGGCGCCATCTATGAGGTGTCTATAATATTCGGTCCTACAGTTTTCTATGAAGAAAAGGATTTACAGCGCCATCTGTTAGATACTAATGACACTTATAATTAATAACAATATTGAATATAATTTCATTTATAAATAAATAATCGAAATTATCATATCTCTCATGTTTGGACCAAATTATACATAAATGCCAACTTTCATGAAGATCGGTTGAGTGGTTTCAAAGTTCATCATAATAGAAGAAGAAATAAAAGCTCAATAAGTGAGCAGAAACACAATTAAACGCATCTTTTTTCATGAATCTTTTTATAAACAAATACCAATATTGCAAAAAATGGTAGTTGCGGCTCACTTTCTTTGGGCAGTATAAATTATATAAGTTCATACAAAGAAAAACTGAGCGAGAATATAATACATAAATCAAAACCTGTGATATGTTCGTCTCGACCGGCCTCATTTTCGGCTACACATTTAAATTCACCAGAGAGTGTGGAATCGTTTATATTTATTGTCAGTTCTTCTGAATTTCCAGGGTAACGTTCATAGGTTGAAGATGATAGCTGCTTAAAGTACCAAGATATTGTAGGTTGTGGTTTTGCTTTAAGTATTCTGTAAATATAACATAAATGCATGCATTTCATACGGTACTGTGATCACAAGGAATGAAACGTAATTTAAGTTCCTAAAACCGTACTACTATCTATAAATCTTGATGGTACTGTGTTATCAACTATATAATTAATAAATTGCGAGAATGGTCTTTTTTTGCATCTGTGTACATTTCTTTATTTAAATTGGTAACACTATCGGCTGACGGTGAAGGAAAACATCCTGAGGAAACCTCAACCTGAGAAATGTTCTTGTAGTGCCGCCATATGTGGGAAAATATAGAACTGTTGAATTCTCGGAGATTGGAATCATCAATACGTCGTGGGCTGGCTTGGTGATTATGCCCATGCCCTCCTTCGGAAAGACTTATGATCCTGCAGTGTGACTTTTACAAGATAATAATAATTAACCAAGTAATAAGCTAATTGATAGTGATTACTTATTTTTAATCTAACGATTATAATCATAAACCGTCCGTGAGCTTATAGAAATCATCATATGCCAGGGACCTATTGGACTTCTCTTTGTATTATTTAATATGTTATATGTTTCGTGACTAAATGCTTACTTTCTTTTATATTTGTACATGTAAATTGCATTTTTTATAATGATTAGTTCCTAAGACTAAAATGGAAAATGAAATAACTTACATGCATGGAATTTTGACAGTTATAGCATCAGTGGTTTCAATTTTGTTTTGAGATTTATCGATCGAAGGTTTTACTGAAATAAAATGTATGAAATTAAAATTAATATCATGAATTTTAAATTGACAGGCATCAGTAATACACATAAAATATAATATTCCATTGCTGACCGAGCCGTATCTTGTGTCTGACCAAACTATCACCTCAATTTAGCGATGTGGTATACAATTGTTTCAATCTAAGCATAATAAGGGTTTCAATTATGATGTATATCTCTGGACATACACCGATTCATACTTGATAGCAGTAATAATTCTGTAAATATGGTAGTGCTCTAACAATAAGGAAATCATTTCAAAACAGCGTTAGAGACATATTCACAAAATACAGTTTTAATTGGTTCAGTATTTCTTTTTTTTTTCTCTTTCTGTTACTTTGTTACTTTCCTAATATTTTAAAATATTGTTTTAGAGTATCAATTAGTTTTAGTATTTTATTTCTATTTCTGCTTCAATTTCCTTGTTTTTTGTATTGTTATGTTAAATTTTTTAATGTGTAAAATAGTTTAATATTTAGTTTTATTAATATTTAATTTATTGTTGGAGCATGCCGTGGTTAACTCTAAATATGACTACATTTACAATGTATCACGATAGTCCTACTTTTTATATATTTACTAGTGTATTGTTGTGTTGAAGATCCCAAAATAAATAAATAATAAATAAACAATAATAAATTAAATACCCTTTGTTGCGTATCAATTTCTTATTATATAAATTGAGTTGCAAACAGTGGTGTGAGCTTTGATAGCATTTTCAGCAACTGTCTAGCAAAAGGCAAATTTTAAAATAAGCCTTTAATAAATACTAGCAGACATCATGTTGAAACATGAATTACGATTATCTGAAATGTCGTTCTTCAATTGATCTTGTTAATAAAATTGTGAGGATCGTGTAAGATTTGGGTAAACATATTATTGTGGCCCATTTTTTT